>UCOM01000271.1:0-98817 GCA_900474385.1 Ormyrus pomaceus
TCTTCCTTGTCAACTCCCTCTCGAATATCGTCCACGATGGAGATTAGAGCCGTGTGGGTGCTGTGACGCTGCCGAAACCCCGATTGGTAATCATCAAGAAGATTGTTACTTGTGACAAACTCCATCACCTGTTGACGAACGACCGCCTCCAATATCTTCGCAGCTGCGCATAAGATACTGATCGGCCTAAGATGTTTTATTTCTAGCGGAGGGTGGCGTTTCGGGAGAGGACGAATAATGGCTCTTTTCCACGACGAAGGAAACACGCCAGTTTGCAGTGAGCAATCAAAAATATTCGCGAGAGGAGCCAAGATTGAAGGGAGGCAACGTCTCAATAAACTAATCGGAATAAGATCCGGACCAGTGGCATTGGAGCGGGCCGTACAGATTGCCTCTGACACCGCGCTTATGGTAACATGCTTAAAATAGAATTGAACATCTGGAGAGATCCTGACAGTCGGCATACTAGTGTTAAGTGGTGAAGCATTTGGGCACTCTGCAAAAAATCTATTCAGAGTATCGACGTCTGCTGGCAGGGAGAAATCCTCTTTCGATTTGGACGATAGGCCCAGTTGATTCACCACTCCCCACAACTCAGATGAATTATTAGCTTCGGCGAATTTATTCCTAAAATGGCTCGCAATAGCGTTCCTGGAGACGGTTTTTACCCGATTCCGCAGTCTTTTAAAGCGCATGGAGTCCGCTACACGTCGGGTTCGCCTGTATGCACGCCACGCCTTATTTCTCTCTTTAATCAGCTGCCTGATCTCAGCGTTTATCCACGGCGAAGGTCTCCGTTTAGGGGTATAAGTTCTGTAAGGAGCGTGAGTATCAAAAAGGCCGCTGAAGCTGCTCGTGAAGAAGCGCACCTTATCATCAACGCTATCTAGAAACACGAAAGATTGCCAGTTGATTGCCTCAAGATCACTGCGGAATAGATCCTCCTGAAAGTTCCGAAAGGAGCGCCGTGTTATCGAGGGAGGTGTGTATGGTGGCGTGACAAAATTGAAAACCGCTGTCAATAAATCGTGCTCCGAAATAGCCGGGTGATACTCCCTGAGAAGACGATATTAATTCGTTGGGGTTGCTAACGCAGATGTAGTCAATGGTCGAGTGCTGCTCGCCAACGTGGTGAGTGGGTTCGAAAGCAAGTGGTTGGAGTTGACATGTGGTAAAAAAACTACTGAGTATTGTGCGCGGGGTGGAACTAGCACTCCAGTTAATATTGAAATCTCCAACAAGGAAGGCGAAATCATATGCCAAATTGCAGTTTAGAAAAGCATCTTCCACATCACAAAAAAACCAGATTTTGGAGGGTTATATACTACGCAAAATAAGATTTTGGTACTACCCGTACGAAGAAGAGTCATTAAAAACTCTGGCCTTTTTACGTAAGGTGTCCTTTGACAAGACTTATCAACGACAGAAAAGTCGATTGAGTCGTGAATGAAAATAGCCACTCCACCACCCCTTTTATAGATTCGGTCGTTTCGAATGAGCTTATAACCTGGTATCTCGAAAATACTAGAAGATAATTCTGGTGTCAGCCATGATTCGCTGATGGCCAAGACATGGAATCGCTTCTCGAGCAATAAAATTGATACGTCCGCAAAGTGGGCCCTGAGTGACTGCGCATTCACGTGTGCAATTTTAAAATTAGCTGCGCTATTCACCGCCATAATCGATGGTAGTGATGAAGCTATCAATTTTATTGCGCAGAATTGGACAGTTGGACTTATCAGTAGCCGAGTGTTTCACGTTTTTGAGTTTAGCCGCTGTACAATTGACACAATTTGCTTTTTTCCTATCCGGACACGCGTTTCCAGTGTGATCGCCGGCGCAGTAATTGCATTTAGCAGGATTCGTACAAGCGCTCGCGACATGTCCAAAGCCCGAACAGTTAAAACATTGAAGAATCGACATATGATCATCAACGCGACAACAGCACCAGTTTATGTTAACCTTTCCACGATTTAACAAAGCTAATCTGTGCTCTGGTTTGACCTCGATAACGCACGATCTGAACTTTTTATTACGCTCGGGATACAAATACACAATTTTTATTTCTTCAGTCGGCACGTCCTGCAGGTTTTGCTTAACGATGCAATTCGCGATGTCAGGTCCCGAGAGCGCGACTGGAATGTCATGCACAATGAGGCGCGGTAAGCGTTTCGCCGTAGGTTTGACTTCAAGCCCGGCATCCGATAGCTTGTTACAGCTCGATAAACGTGAGAGGCTGGCAGCATCTCCCTCAATTACAATAGCCTTTTTCGGGGCGAGACGGATTCGACTAATATTAAGTTTTAATCCAACCGGATTGACGCTACTAAGCAGCGCTTCTTTAGTCGACGCCGAAGAGTTGTACCGGCTTCACGCATGCGCGCACGGACCTACGGTGATGCTATTCGATGAAGCGATAGGAAAAGAGTCGCCGCGCGGAAACGATATTTCACTGCGAGGGCACCTAGGCCGGCTACTGCACCCTGTAAGGCCCGTTGTTACACCTGCATAAGACACTGCACTTGACGCATTTGACTCGTTAGAAGATTTCGCGAGATTCGCACCTAACTTATCGATAATTTTATTGAATGACGCAGATAACGCATCAGCTGTGAGCAAGCACACGTAAGCGCTGGTAATCTCGTTAAGAGCATCGCACACCGCTTGAATCGACTCTCTCATAGTCGTACGTTTATCCGTAGTTTGCTTTTCGGTGCCATACCAGTTGAGAAGAACGTCACGATGTTTATTAAATTCTGCCGTGAGCTTGTCAACATAGGCCGCCGAAAGCCGCGCACCTGGTAGGGATTCCATGACGTCATCAACATCGTCCTCCCGCCTACTTCTCTTCCTTATCGACATGACTCCTGTGTAATTAGATTTACCTCCTACTGCGAGATGGCGATGATATCCGAGGGGGCATGACAATCCAAGAAATTGAACGAAGCCGAAAAACTAACCTCCAAAGCTGCAAAAACTTGGAAGTTGAAAAAACCAGGCAAAGCCACCAAAGTCCAAGATGAAAAAATGACGAGCGGGTGGCTTGCAATGGTGAGCGTGCAAGGAAGACCTGCAAGAAGAGGCCTAGCGGCCAAAAACTGCAGAAAAAAGACTTCAAAGACAGAGCGGTATAGAACACGTCTGGATACTTACAGGAAGAGAGAGAGAGAGAGAGAGGGGGTGGGGGCAGAGAGCGGATTTCGCATTCTTCCACGGAGAGAGAAAGAGGCGCGCATTGTGTCTGATTATATCTGGGCCTTCGCGGAACCGCGAGGCTTCTGATTAGCGGAATTGGGGGCCTCTCTCGCGAGTTTCCACGGGGCGGGGGGACTCGCTTCCCTTTTTTTCGAAGCCTCACGTGAGCTCTGGATCGACGCCGGGATTGCGAGAAATGCACGGGGAGGTGAGGCCCCGCGGAGAGATGTGCTTGATCCGGTACCGTTATATGAGCCTCTGCCGTGACTGCGAATAATTGTTCGATATCGCTTATTTCTTAGGCGGGTTCGAGAGGGAAAGGTTGAGCTCGATGAACTTGCTAACGAGATCTCCTTTCGTGTGAACGAGAAAGTTTTGTTGATTCTCTTTTTTTTTTTTAATAGAAAGTCTTCCTGTTCTATTCATCGAAAATTAATTAACTATTTTCACGGATTATAATTTTGTTATAATTATGCTGTCGAAAGAGTAAAAATAATTAATTGGAGCGGTGAATTTTTGAATCTTTAAATAAACAACATAAATCTCGTGAACAAAAATTTTCTAGAGCCCCAATACACAATCAAGCGATAAGTCAAATAAAAGCTTCGATACGCTTCTAGAAAGGTTATTATAATTCGAAAGTCATCGCGGAGCAAAGTTGAAACAATTTAAAATTAATATCTCGAGCGTCGTCCCATATTACCAGTGAAAGTCGTGCGATCGTCAAAACTCAGATTGAGACAATGAATCCTCATTGTGCACCAATTGAGTATTGTCTGGTCGCGAAGCTCGGAGCTGCCTATATATACCTCCCCTCCGAAATCCCCTCGTCAATTAAATTTTACGTAACCGCGGCGCAAAGCTTTTTTCCCATCACATCCTGGCCGCGCCACTCGAAATCAATGAGCGCGCGCCTCGCGCAAAGTACATGTTTGCTCAGCGCTGCTACCGCCGCCGCTGCCGCCGCTGCTGCGCCTGCGCAATTACCGTATAAATTCCTCGGTCCACTTTTTTCCCATGGCTGGATGCAGGTTCGCGGAAAATCGAGCGCGCGCGCGGGGAGAGAGAGAGAGAGCTTCTTGCGCGGAGGATGATCGCGTGAATATCGTTAATGTCATATAGGCACAGGTATCTCCGCCGAGCGCGGTGATCGCTTTCGCGAAATAGACGCGAGGAAAGGCGCATTGTTTGTGTTGGCCGCTCGAGGGGCAGCTTTTACGAGCCATCCTCCAGACGTAACAAGATCGGAAACCGCACGCAATGTTACGATCCGAAAGAATCCAAAGAAGTCGCTCTCCGCTCTTTCTCTCTCTCTCTCTCTTTCGTTTTCTGCCTTTAACGACCTTTTTCTCCTTCCTTCATCTGCGATCGAAGTGTTCCTCTCGCTTTTTGCCCGGCGCGTATTGGATGTCCTTTTATTTCGCAACTCTCCCGGCGTTATGAGCGTCCGCGAATGCTTCGAATCGCCGGGAAAGTGAAATGCTGCTGGGTTATGCAAATACGCGGATATTTCGCGCAAATCGTATGTTTCTACTTTTAAATTGTACGTCGAGGGGAGCAACAATTTAAAGGCCGATTTTCGAAGAGTCGTTGGAAAAGGTAAAAAAATTTTGCGCAGTATAATTAATGTTTTTTTTTTTCAAAAACACCAATTCAGTTATTAATAAGGCGCAGAAGTTCAAAACTTGAAATTCGACTCTAAATATAAGAGGTAATTGTGTTTTCAAGCGTTGTTATTTTATACTTTATTAGGAGCTAAGTATAGTATTTGAAGTTATGCCAATTTAACTCACCAGTAATTGATTTGTAATTCAAGATCAGAACATCGGAGCTTACCTGAAACACGCAAAAAGCAATAATTTAACTCATTATCGTACTTTGGCATTTCCGAGCTAAACTCGTATAATTTTAATGCGCCGATAATAGTAATTCCCGAAGCTCATCGCCGGAAAACTTCAATAAAACGACGGCGCGCTCATTAAAATCAACGAAGCGGCCCATAACCGTTTGGCCGAGCAAAAACCACGCCGAGACGCATTGAAAATTCGCGTTTCTTTCGATCGCCGTGTGTGTTTTCTCACGACTGCGGGCGATTTTCCAGCGCGACGTGACCCTTGAGTTATAGATCGTTAAAATCCCCTGCGGTAAAAAGAGTCTTATGTGCGATATCGCAAGAACAGGCAGATCTGGATGTTGCAGCCAAAGAGTTATGTATCCAGGCGTTGAGAAGAAGTTGGGCTTGCGTTCAAATTTTAAGTTGCTTTCGCAGCCGTATTGGCAATAGTTGTGTTTGAGGATAAGTTTATGGATATTTCAGGCCCGACCTGAAAGAAAAAACTTATCTGTTGTTCCAGCAAGTTGTAAATTGAAATAAACATACAGTAAATCTGTAAAAGGAACTTGAATGGATCGCTACACAAAGAAATCTAAATTCTATTTCGCGGAAATCGTCTTTACCGCCGGACGAAATTAGCCGCGAGAATTCAAGGAATCGCCGTAAATACAATTCGGACAATAATTTCTCGGGGGAATTTTTGCATCGCCGCATTTGTGCGTCGGGCTTGAAATTGAAAGATTGCGGGCTGGCTCGAGTTTACGCGGGCATTGAAATCACCCAAACAACTGTATCGCCGAGGTAGCGGAGCAGTAAATTTATACTGATTCCGAGAAAATCGGTACGGATCGGCTTTTATATTATTTGCATTCTTACAAAAAAATTAGTCTTATTTATACTAATAAAGTTCCGGGGGGAAAAATTCTGCAGTATTAAATATTAAATTTTACCGGTACTCTGTTATTACTAGAACGGTTTTTGTTAAAGAACTTTTTTTCCGTTCAAAAAAATAATAGCGATCGGTAAACACGCTGTAGTTTTTACGACTATCGGGACTTTTGAAGGACTCTTTCAAAAAAAATATATTGAAAAAGCCATAATTCGTGCAGATAAATTAAAATATACAAGCCCGAACTTTAGCTACAACATTTTTACTCCTACTTCATCGGTGGGCGGGTCCGGCAATCGAGGCTCCGCTACATAGGAAGGCCGTAACTCATCTCGGCTGTCTCAAAATATTATTTGTTTGAACTAAATTTCGCTTCGCGCGCCGCTAAGCCAAATACATTATTTCTTGCGGTCTCTCTCTCTCTCTCTCGCCGCGCGGAACTTTCACGATTCCAATGGAGAAAATCGGCACTTTTCCGCGCGCCGCAGATTTACAAGTTAAATAAGTAATAATAGCGCCGTCAGTTTTTTGCCCCGACGCGCGGGATACAGTTAATTCTGTCGGTGGGCTAAAAATTACGGCGCGCGAAACTGAAACGGCCCGAGAGCGCGTATTATTTTCACTGAGCCTTTAGAAAGTAACTGTGCGTTGGCTCTAACGATTCGGGGAGTAATAAATAGTGGGTTTACATATTGCGCCGGTAGTTCTGGCTAGGTGTGAAGAAATCGGTTATTAAGATCTAACTCGCGGGTCGAGTTTAAAAATTGACGGTTGCAGTTTGGAAACTTAAAACTCGCCGCGAGTCGATAACGATTTGTCAAAAGTTTTTAAATTGATGAAAGGCTTTTATCGGGTTTGTTAAGATCGTTTATTTAGATAGCGAATATTTTCTGCAGGTGTACAAAACCTGACTGGCAATGTAAGAAATATATATGTAGTGCAAAGCCGAAGTCATATTTTGTTAAATTAAAATAATAAAATAAAATAATTTTCTTCAAAAAATAGTTCTTTTTTAGTCCAATTATTTTGAAAAAAGCCACATTCCATCATTAAAATTCATAGTCGAAGCACAACAAAGCAAACACTCATTTTAACCCTGACGTGGGGGAAGCAACAAAACCTGTCAAACTCCACCCGAATTTTATCGCCTCTAAAAAATAAAAACCCGGACAATATCCCGAAAAATTTGCAAAAGCATCCTTCGATCGGCTTCCTTCATCCTGCATTAACAATAAATTAAACCCCGCCGAAAATCACCGGACTTCGCCTTCGGGCCGATAAATCGATCCAAAAAATTCATTACGCGGCCCCCGAAAATCGCCCGGCCGCGCGCGCATACAACCGCAATCCCGTGATTTATCCCCCTCGAACTCGAGAGAGAGAGAGAGAAATCCGTCCGCGCGGAGAGAGAGAATTTCCGCGGGGTCAGAGCGCGTAAATCAACCCTTTCCGCGGCTTTTCGTCACTTTCGCCGGGGCTTTCCTCCGCCAGTCGTAAATAAAAAGCAATTTCAGGCGCGCGTTTTTCGGAAATGAATTATCGATGAGGTGATTTATATACGGCGAGCGAGAGAGGAGCCCCGGGCGGTTTTTTAGAGGCCCGAGTTATTATAACGGCCGCGGCTGAGTAGTTGTCTTTCGGACGGGTACTTTCTTATGGCTTTGAATAATTTTGGAATACTTTAGATCGGCGGAGGGCTTTGAAATTCTTAGAAGGGCTGCTTATTTATGAATTTCGGGTCTTTAAAAAGGAACAATGAGCTGCAAAGTGTGCAAACACGGGTTGTTTTGTTGGGTAGGTAATTTAGTAACAACAATCAGATTGTTAAAGTTATCGATTCAATTACGCGAAATATTTTTTTAGGATATATTTTCGACTTTCCATTAAATTATATTACATTGTACTTTACGACGTCAAAGAATATCTCTTCGAAAATTATAATCGTCCAAGGCGACTTTCAACATTTCTCCATCTATCAAAATTCACTTTGCCAGGATCCTTCCTTCGAAAAAACAAAATTTAATAGCCCAAAGTTATAAATCACCATCCCATTAGCCGGTCGCATCAACTTTTACGATTTCGACCCGAATCCGTAAAACACCTCCTCGCCTCGCGCGCGCACACATCCTTCGCCCAAAATCAATCAAACCTCTCCCCGTTTCAGTTTCTCTCTCTTTCGAACCCGCGCAGCGCGCCGCGCGCCGAATCGCGCAAAAAATCGGCACGGCTCTCGATCCTCTCTCGGCGAACCGTAAAGTCGCGGTTAACGATCGAGCTAAGCGCTTTATTAATAAGCGCGCTTAACAAGCCCCGGCGTTTACTGCCTTTTCCGCAATTTTCCAATTTGCGAATAAGCCGGAATTCGAGCGACGGGCGTAGCCTCGTAAATCCAGCGGCCGCGCGCGCCGCGTAAAAACGCGACTCCGCGGCAAAAAGCAGGCCAGGTGTTTCCCCGCGGGAGCTGCCGTTGCCGCCGCTGCTTTTCTCCGCTGCTCGGCTCTTTGATATTGCCGAGCTGAGCTGAGCTTCATCGAGGTGGGGTGCTTTTTTGGTTAGATATAAACTTGGGATGGATTATGGGGGTTGGAAAATGATAGGATGGATTTTTTTAGCGCTATAAGAATTCTCGTCTGCAATTTAAAAATGCTTGCCGTGTTCTAATTTTAACGGTTTGTTGCTTACTTTAAAGTAATTTCGTCGTGTTGTATACTAAGGCAGGGATTTTAAATCAAATCAAATGATTTCAAATCTTGAAAAACTTGTAGATTTAACATGAGTTACTTTGCTCAAATTCTTATCGCTAGTTTAGTTAATTAAATCTTTTCTTTCTTATTTGAATCTCTTGTATGCGGTTTTGTGAGCTGTAACTTTGATACTGCAGTCATCGGTTATTTTGGCTTTCCCACGAAAGCCTTTTTCCCTATTAAATAATCAACTATTAATTTGATCATTGATCATTGCTATTACTTTAATTCTTAAAAAGTTTTTAAATTGAATGATTAAAAATTATATTGCTAAGTGTGAAATATTGGAAACAACAGTATTATGGGGTAATATTGTAAAGGAAATCTTTAACTTTTTACATTATAATTAAAGCGAGGAGAGGATCTTACTTGATGATAATAAAACCGTTAAGTATTGTAGGTTAAAAGGTGAGTTTACTTTTTTAAAAGCCTGGCAATTAAGTAGATAAGTATTCGATATAAAAACTGCATTATTTAATGCAATATTAAACAGTTTATTTTCTTTATCGATTTATACTTTTTTAATTATTTAACAAGATTTAACTCACTATTTTATTCGACCCAAACCAACCGTATTATACGAATCTCGGGCGCGTGTAATCTTATTTTTAAAAAAGTCCTTAATTTATGCCGCAAATGTCGCCTTGTTCCTCATATTCGGCCATAATTTAAAACAATAAATCCAACACGCCGAGTGTCACCTTACACAACCGCAAAAACCGAGTCCCTAACGAGTTTAACAGCCGACTAATTTCGTCGCCCGGATTCCGATCGCTGATGCATTACGGGTGACACTCAAAGCGGGCATTCCTCATTTTTCACCTCCCCTCCCTCCTTCCCGCAGGTGTCTCCGATTCTTTTTTTCCCCCCTCCGCCGCCGATTAATATCTCGGCGAGAGCGTCGATATATGCGCAAAAACCGTTACGAGCCGCAAAAGTGATAACCCCTCGGCTCGAAATAGGGGCTCCCCCGATGCTTAGATAACTGAAATTATTCCTTCCCCGGCTGGGAAAAATGGCCGACGCGCCGCTGATAATCGGACACGTTTACTGTTACTTTCGGGCCCGACGTATGGAAAGTCTCTCGCGAGCGCGCACAATACGGAAAAGATAATTGATAGGGCGGCGGAGAGAGGAGAGAGGGCCGCTCGTTACATTTGCATCAAATGGAGCGAATATTGTTGATCTCGCCGCGACGCTCGAGACGGTGATTTGTCAGGGATTGCGAATTAGTACGAGATAATTAGCGAGTTTCTACAGAGGATTAGTGTGATTTATGGGATGGGATTGGCGGCAAAAATCTCTCTATTTGCTTGAATAGTTATGCTTAAAAGGCGACTATATATATTAATGTTTTTTGTATGTATTTTCACTTTTATCAATTTGTAAGTTTTAGTTTTCATTATTTCACAGATTTATTTATGCATTCAAGAAATTACGCAACAGAAAAAAAAACAATGTGTGACGAATTTCTTATTTTAGTATTGAATAATGCCTCTGACATCACCTATACAAAATTCCACGCACGCATTGGAAAGCGATGAAATTCCTGGTGAATTACACAAAATACTCGTCGTAAGCATTTAAACAATGCAAAGTCCCTCTCTTTCCCTGGTATTCCTTAAAATTTCGTCAATATTTACAGCCGATAAACGCAGCCCGCGGTATATCCATCGGAACCCGGCCGGCTCGTAAATTCAACTTATTAAATCGAGGGAGCCTCGCAGCAACAGCAGCAGCAGCAACGACGGCGGCGGCGGCAGCAACGTTTCTCGGCGAAACTATCATTTCGATGTTAGTATGTACGTACACGAGCAGCAGAGATATCCGCGCGCGCGCGAGGCGGCCTGCCGGCAAAAATGAAAAACAGGCAGGAGAGGCACGGCGAGGAAGGGGGGGAGGGGGGCGAATAGCAAAGAGATCTGCGCTGCTGCCTCCGAGCGATATCCGCGCGAGGAAAAAGGAGCCGCAGGACTCGAGAGCTGCCAGGGAACTATGTAGAACAGCGCCGAGCGCGGAGAGCGAGCCGCGGAACGAGATATCGGCCGAGAGCGGAGAGAGGAGATTTTAAAGCGGCCGGTGATTGATTGCGATATTTGACTAAGCGCGGATGTGTGTTTGAACGACTGCGGATTGATTTTTTTTGCGATCTCTCTCTCTCTCTCTCTTTTCGGGGAATTTTCGCGCGCCGCCGCCGATGTTGCCGAGATGTTACTTCGGGAAAAACAGATGTAGGAAATTTTGATGTGGGTATAAAAGTACGGCGTTTAAAGCAGGATTTTCTGGTTAATGATGCCCGCATTATCGAGGGGAAAAGAAAGATAAGTGGAAACGTAAAGTAATGTTTGTAGAGGATTTTTATTTTTTTTTGATGAAACGTATTATATCCATAAAGGTTGCAAAATGTATATATACGGTATAATTAAGAAGCTTCGCATGATCTGATAAAATTTTTAGTTATTGACGATCACGTGTAACTAAATGAGACGTATTAAACATTAGGTTTAAATTTTAGCGTTAATATTTTATGTAGCTCAAAGCCCCCGAAGGTTTTCGCAAAAAGCTGGCAATATTTAAAGCGTCCAATTAATATTTCACGAGAAAAGCAGACTGCCGCGCATTTTGCGCATAATAACCTGTTTAAACAAACAAAACGAGAGCAAAGCAAACCAGATAGAAGCTTAAAGAGCGTCATTTTATGCATCATCAATAAAGTCTATGTTTATAGTTAGGAGCTATAATTTTAATTTAAGTAAATTATGTTACTCGTAAATCCGCAGATGCAATCTCACGATTATACATCAACTGTGACTTTTTTTCCATCCTCCATCCTCTAATCCTGCCTTCATTTTTTATCATCGACTATTGATTAACTCTTTAATCTCCCTCGTTTCCTACGGTCATAAGTCCGGGAGATTATCGGAGTAATTCCGAAATTGCGTTCGATTAAACGGCAAAGTTGATTAAGATGATAAAAGCGCCGGGTGAAGCCCGCGGTATACAAACACCAGTTAGTTTTTCACCTGCGTCTCTCTCTCTCTCTCTCTCATCATTCTTTCTGCACCTTCCCACTCCCGCCGACGATATAACCTCTACCTTTCCGCGACTAATTCTACCCTCCCGAGGCTGCGTTCGAACCTCGGATATGATGTATATCGGATTGGTATATCAAGATAGTAACAATAGGTTGCGATCCGGCGACTAATGGCGGCTGGTCACAATTCTATGACTCGCATTAATCGCCGGACAATAACTTAAATAGGGAGAGCTTTCGGCGAGGGGCTAAAGCAATGCTTGGGATATGCTTATATACGGAGTGAGTTTAATGCATGTAATGCTATTCGACTTATCTTTGGATCTGATCAAAAATTGCACTTTCGCTCGAGTGATCGCGAGGCACTTTGCGGGATTTATTTAGATTTGGCTGTAATTTATATCAAATTGTGGTTGATTAAGATGGTAGGGCAACTTGTAATCATAGAAGATGCAACCGGGTATGGTGGTCCTGCGCAGTAATTTCTGACTGATTAGCGCTTTAGGCCTCTACTGTCCAGTGTAGTGTTATGCAACGTCTTTTTCTACTTACTTAAGTGGCTAATTTATTGGAACTCGACGATTGGAAAAAGATTAGAGAATATGGCGCGGATACTTTACGATGTGCAAAACAGCCAGGCCAATCGGTGCCTTTTTGCAGCAACTTCAAATATCTAAATCGAATGCCCATATAATCAGGAGGCAGCCGAGCGTTAAATAAAAGCGGTTTTACATAATTTCCCCCTCGGCGGCGATCACAGCTGATTTTGACTTTCGCGAAACTAGACCTCTCTCGCGCGCGTGGAACTATCAGCACCTGGATACGCATCGGCTTGAGAATTCGAACTCCGTCGGCCCGGGCAATAAATCCCCGCTAAACCTCCAATTTCGCCTCACAATGCGCCTCGCCTGGAATCATCATCCTCTATATAATACACTCGCACGGCGAGAGAGAGAGAGCTCCTTCCCTTTTCCCCGGCGCGCGCATTTTTCTCCCCGGGCGCACCGCCGCGCGGCGCATGCGCGCGCGAGTTATGAATTTATGATTTATTTGCCCTAACCCCGCGCTCGGCGCTCTCGCTTCCTCTCTCCGTGGGCTTATACAAACGAACGTATGTATATATACCCCCGGTCGACGATATGAATTACGGCGAGGCATGCCAGTGACGTGCAGTCATCGCCAATGGCGGACCGATATATACGTGCCCGCGCTCGGCTCGTGCAGGTAAGAGAGAGAGAGAGAGAAGCAGACCGCCAAGGAGGGAGCACCCTATACTTAGCGGATAATCACCGCGATATACTACATTTATTAGCGGATATAATAACCCGGAGAGAGGAGAATCCCGGTTTTTTTGCTCGGATCTCCCTCTTCCTCCTCTGGTTCGTGGGGTTCGGGAGATGCGACGAGAGTCCAGAGGTGACTTATGGGAGGCCTTTTTTAGGATGTGGAAAGCGGGGAGATAAGAAGCCTGCCGGAAACGCGTTTCAGCGGCTCTAATGTGGAGCGAGTGTGGCCTGGTGTTCTTCTTCTTCTCTCTCTCTCTCTCTCTCTCTCTCGCTCTTTCTCCTCTGTCTGCGCTGCTATTTGAATTGCGAATTTGATGGTACCGGGAACCGGACGAGGGAAAAACGTACGACTGCTGGAATAAGAGGATTGGGGGAAGATTGATACGTTCGCCGGTTAATGATGGCACCTTAACTCTCGGAATAAGATGTACTGGCCGATTTTTGTACTGCTATTTTGTAATCAACACAGTGTGCAACTACACATTTCGATGTAAAGTAGAGTCGTGTTTTTTGCTCCGAAAGGGACAAGTTATTCCGAAGGTGCATATTATTCCAAGAGCGATTCGCTAATGAACTTCTTACGAGAGTAAGGATAACAGTAAAATTCGACATTTTTTATTTATTAATTGTAGTTTCTGCCTGCATCACATTTAATAATTGTAATTTAAATCATAAGGAAGCGAAGATAAGCAGATCCCTCGGCGCGCCAAATTACACGTATTCACTTTTATCAGAATTCCGCTAATCTCCATCCAGGAAGCCAGCTTTGAATCACAAATGCATCGTAACGAGTTCGATGAAATCCCAGGCCGCGCGCGAACGACGCAATTTCGTCATTCCTCTCCCTCTCTGTGAGAAGAATCCACCGAGTCGCACGACAATACGCGTATTGTATAAAACACACTTCGCTCTCTCGAAGCCGTCGTTCGCGCGGCTTCGCGGAGATGTGTGCGTTCCTCCCTCCCCCCCGGGAAAAGAAAAAGAAAAAAAAAAGTGAAGATATAATTTCGCACCGCGGCGAGATAAGGGCGCCGCGCGGCTCTCTCTCGCGATAAACCAACACAATTACGGCGATATGCTAAAGCTCCATCCGGGGGGGAGGGGAGGAGGGGAAAATCCGTTGACGTTTGAAAAACGACGGCGCGCGCGAGCGGCTCGAGGAGCGGAGAACAAACACGCGGCGCGAGGAGAGCTGGCAATAATAAGAAACGAACGGTTTGAGAGAAAAGCCGGGGAGCGCCACGCACACACACACACACACACACGAGAGCTGCAGAGAGAGAGAGAGAGAGAGAAAAACGGCCGAGCGGAAACGGCGTTTTTACTTTGTTTTAATTATCGAGGTGTAATTTTCGAGCGCTGCTTATTAGCGCGGAATGGCTTCGCAGAAGTTTTCTTCTGGGGCTCGGGAAGCCTCCTGGCGCGGCCGGAATCGATTTATGAATGCGCGCGGATTTAGCGGCTTTAAATTTTGAGCGGAGTGAAATTGATTTTTTTACATCAGGCTCGCGAGAATCGGCCGCCGATTTTATCCTAATATTTTATGATTTCTTTGAGGAAAATTGGAGATTGAACGCCTATCGGATAGTTGGGTATTATCGGACTGAATTAATTAGGTAAAACTGAAAAGTAGACTCAGTCCCGGTATGATTTCCGTTTTAAATTTAATTTGAATAAGTATCCTGTTGATTCTCAGTCAAGTTTTAATGGTGAGTCATGACGGCCGACGTTAGAAATTTCGAAATTTTTATCTAATTATTGCATAACTCTCGCGGAAATTCTTGAAATGTAAACTAAAGCACCGCACCGACGTTGCAAAGGCGCGTTTATTTAGCTTTCCGCTTTTGATTAGTTAAACTTATTTCCGCTGGAAATTATCAGGGCCGCGATTGCCAGGAGAGCGAAATATATATGCCTCGTTTATCAGCGGGGATTCCGGGAATATCGACGAAATCTACTTATTTCATTAGGTTCGTTCACCGAATCATTACGATCCGTAATAAAGCGAAAGTCTCTCTCGCTCTGAAAAGTTAATCGCGCAAACAGCGCGGAAAGCTTGATATAAAGTATATATTAAATTAGTGCGTGTCCGGACACAAAAATGTTAACAATTAATTAAAAGTTCTCTCGGAGAGCCGCGCTTTCGCAGTTAATTTCGCGTGAACGAAGCGTAATTGTCGGGTTCATGTTTGAAAATTGCGTCGATTATCATCTCGAAGATCGTACGTACAAAAAGGTATTTGTACTTCCAAGATGGAATTGATTAATGTTTACGCAAGGAATTTCGAGATTCTTTTTTACAAGTATTGCATGAGTTCAAATAGTATATCATCGGCGGCATTACACGCTTATTAAACCTGAAATTTGCTTATCTTATATCGTCCCGAGGGATATTCCGCGAAAGCTCGGAAATAGATTCATGCGCGAATCCATAACGAGAAGATTATATTTAATTATATAGGCGGAGACGTAAATATTAATTAAGATCGACTGCCTGGGTAAATAATAAACTCACTCTGTCGAGTGGCGAGTTAAAGTTTATTATACAATATTTGAGGCTGCTTAAAATTTGGTTCGGAGAGCTAAATAAATCGCCCGCATATAAATTTTCTTAATAGTTCGGGTAAGTGCATGTGTGGAAAAGGCATATTTCACGTCTACTGATTTATGCAAATTTATTAAGCAAATTCAACGTAAATTATTCAAAACAGTCTAGTCTAAGTACTCGAATTTATTACACAAAATCATAAATAATGCTCGGAATCATAATGCTCCAGGAGCTCGATAATTGGGAAAATGACGGTTTCTTTGCTTAATTATTAATCAAATTCAAGTGGCGCTCAACTGCATATAAACTTAAACGACCGGTGATCCGCAGTTCCGAACTCCCTCGGTTATCAGGCCCAATTTTTCCACTCCGCCGCCATTAATCCCCCGGCAGCAATTTCAATTCCTCACCGGTGTCAACGGTGTTTAATTGGCCTGTCATCGGCGCAAAGTAATTAAAACCAACAAGCGCCCACCCGTTCCCCCGAAACTCCTCGCCCGGGCAATTTCGACCTCGGGCTTATATATTTGTCAGTTCCTATTACCCGGCAAAGCGGTGCACGCACACGATAATGCCCCCAGAAGGCGCTCGCCCCGAGAGAGGAGGAAAAACGGGGGCCCGAGTTTGTTTCTTCCTCCCTTCCTATACCTTTATGTACCTCTGCGCTTTTTTGCCGACGAGAGAGAGAAGGAGAGGGAGAAAGCTTGCCGCGCTTGATTTATGTTTATTAGAAATCGAGTATAGCAAGATTCCTCGCATTACCCGGACAACCCGCGCGCGGGCCGTGTATAACCTTGTAAGAGCGCCGAGGAGAGAGAGAGAGAGGATATAGCCGAGAGGAAAAATCGTTTAGCGCTGATAAAACGCGCTTTTCAGATGTTTCTCTGCCCCGCTCGCGGCTCGCGGCGCTACATACGCCTTTTTTTCGGTTCCTGGTATAAGGGGGACCCTCTTCTCCGGGGCTAAGTGCGAGGCTCTCGGAATTATGCGATGGAAATTTCTGTTTTACCGATATCCGCGCGCACCGACACTCGTGAAAGTTATTGGTATCCGCGCTCGTTGCGTTTTGTGTTGCTCTTGTTATTGATGCGTTTTTAATAAGCGAGTCCGTTTGGATAATGAGTTTTCTCGTGTTAAAGTATTAAGAAAGCGATAATTTTATAGTAACTTTATAATAATAATCATAATATATTCAAATGTCACTTGAACCATTAAAGTTTTATTAGAAGCACTCTATAATTAATTAAGTAACGACTCTGCTTGTAGATCACTTGAAGCTTTATAAACTGGCGAAGTATAAATTTCCGAGCAAAAATAGCCATGCCGTTTCCTTCGCGAACCTCTTTAAATGCGCTCGCGCGCGTTAACGATCTCCTCTCCTCGCTTGCAATTTCTGCGCCCAGGTCGCAATAAACTAAAACCGCGAGAGCCCACACGGGCTCTTTTTCTTATCCGCCTAATTATTCTTCCGGCCCGTAAGTTCTCGTCGCGCGGCGGCGACGGCGACGGCGGAGGAGCAACGGGAGAGAATTTTTTTTTAAGTACGACAATAAAACCGGCGTCGATTTTTGGCGAAAATGAAATCCAGTCCCGAACGACTTAATGAATCCCCCCACCCCGCTCCTCGCCGGGACGGAAGAAAAAAAAGAAGAAGGCGCCGGCAGACGAGAATAAACAGCGGAGATGTACTAATTTTCCTCGGGTCAAAAGCACGGAAAGGGAGGCATCCCGAAAGTCATACAAGAAACCGACAAAAAGCCCGGGGAGAGAGAGAAAGAAAGAGAGAGAGCCACCGTGAGAGAGGAGGACGCCAACAGCAAAACGCCGAGATGTAGAAACCGGGGAGGGGGTGGGGGAGACACTCGACCGAGAAATAAAAAGGCAAGACCAAACACAGGAACTGAGAGAGGCGAACAGGAGAAAAAGAGCGGCGACGCTTAGAGTGTGCTCGTGAATGTGGACGGGGGGTTTTCTGTACAGTCATCGACAAAACGACTATCTTATCTGGGGGGTTTAGATAAAAACTTTTCGAGCGCGGTATATTTCTGTCGGAATGTGCAACAATGTTTCGCTCGCCGATTTTAAATATGCTTTATTATATACGTAAACGCGAATGTTCGCATTCGCGGAGGTGAGCGTTATGTACGCGTTGCTTTTATTTTTTTGTTCATTAAGTGGATTTTATATTTACGGATGTAACTGCGGGCATATCGTAAAATGAGATTCGAAAAGTTTATCTCGAGTATTTGAGCAGCGGGCATAAATATTTTTTGCATTTTTTACAGTTGAACGAATATTTACTCCGAGCAAATAAATGCTTTTATTCCTTCAAATCTTACTGAAGATATTCGTTAAAATTCCCCAAATCTACTCGCGAAGGTTTAAAGGAGTGACGGCAAGTAGTTTATTTGCGCAATTAAAATTTTATTTCTCCTTCAGTCGCGGATATTTTCAATAACACAGCATTCTGCTTAATCCCGAAAAGACGGAAAACCATTTAATACTTGGATTCTATTCATTCCCGAATCGCGCGACGGGCGCGACTGTCCAAAAGGCCCAAAAAAAATCTTCCCACACTAAGCATTTTATTTGCACGTCCGCCCACATCTTATCCGGCGGACACTTGTTTTCCCGATAACAGCGGAGTGCGCTTCTCTCTCCGCTCAGTGATTCTCACCGGCTGTCTTCAGAGTCCCGAACAGCCCGACGGACCCAAAGCAGCATCCAGCAGAAGAAAAGGAAGAAGGAGGAGGAGAAGAGTTTCGGCGAGGGCCGGAGGCCCCTGGCACTTTTACGGTATTATTTGCTCAGGCCGCGCAAAGTCGCCTCCTTCGTTTTAAATAATAGGCGCCGCGCCGCGCGAGAGTGGATTCTCCCTCCTCTCCGCCTCCCCTCCCCCCCCCTCCCTCGGGCCCGGAATCTCTCCTTTTTTCTGCGCCGGGCCCCAAAGGGAGAGAGAGGGAGGGGGGAGACGCCGGCGCATCGTCTGCGAGCGTTATGAGTCCGCTCGAATGTATTCGATTGCACTTTGGGAATTTATGAATTTTTTGCTCGGCCGGTCCTTTAAGGTCTCTATGCCGTTATTGGGAATATCGACGTTTGCTTTTTAATTGATAATTAGGGGAGTCTTTGTAAGGACGGGGGGGACGGTCCGGCTTTTGATTTATTTAATTAATGGGCGAAATAGTTTGGCGGAATTGATTTTCGGACCCGTCGATTAGATTCTCTTGAAAAATTTTGGGAATGTATATTATTCGAGGTTTTTTGCTGCTGCACTGATTTTAATATTGAAATTATTTCTTAGAAAGTAAGGAAAGGAACGTGAAGCATGATTAATCACGTTAATTTGTCTGTCAATTTTATAATTATGTACTTAAAGTATTTTTATATACCTATTTGAAAAATATCTATTTCAATGTTCTGGCCATCTCGAGAAATAATTTGTCATTTGCACTCGATTCTTACCTAAAACAAAAAAGAAAAGTTGCCCATTAGTACATGCTTATAAAACACAATATTTGTAAAGTGTTATACATATAATAATTTTAGAATACACAATCTAAATCGGCTTAAGAAAACTAGATTTACGACAATATCCACTGTTCATAATTCCTCTAAACAATCATAACCCGATAACACGACTTTAAACCAAAAGAACAAACATCACTCGTTACCATCAGCTTCCTTAAAAAACCCACCGAGAAAAAGCACTAACTCTGACCTATTTCTGTTGACCCAACAATTTCAATTTCCCGAGTGTTTGCTCGCCCTTGAAGCGAGTTTCCCACTTGTTTGCTCTCCTCGCCACCGAGTACCGACGACTCGTTAACGAGCGTTAATTCGAGGAAAGCTCCAGGCAGCTCTTACACTCTCCCGTTGTGGGAAGAACGCCTGCATAAATTGATTCACAGCCTCCTTCTAAACAAACGAAAGCCCCGGCTTCGATTCCCCGATCAATCACGGCGCTGCCGATCGATCGAGCGTATATACTACTCATTGGCGCAATTAAAAGCCCATCGGTCACGGGCCCCGTGTCATTCGCCGACAATTTATTCTTGGTCGCGCGCAATTAACTCTCTCGTTCGCCGGGAGTAATAAAGCCGCGGCTTTTTGCCCGGGCCTCTTTTTTTACGAGGAGCCAAGTTTTGCGCCTCCTCGAGTATATATATAAAAAGGCGGCGAAAATCGTAGCTGCGCGGGATTTTTGCTCCGCGCGAATAAATCCTCGTTGCCGAAGAGCGAGAGAGACGGAGAGAGAGAGAAAGTATGTGGAAAAGGTACGGCGACACGTGTGTGTTTTAGTCGGCGTCGTGTTCTTTTACCTTCCTCCCTCTAACGGATACAAGCTCGTCTCCCTTGTCGACTTTTTGCTGAAGTAATATCGCCGATATCGCCGAGATAATCTATTTTTGTGCTGCCCCGGGGATTTTTGTCCGATTTTATTATAACGCGGCCGGATTCCGTTTGGGAATTTAGTGCTCTCTCGAAATTGGCGATACGTGTTTTATGCGGAGGAGTATTTCAGGATTATTTTCAGTGGTCTTGAATCTCTTGCCTTCGAAAGATATCACCGCGGCAGACTTCTTTTGTGGTAATGTATGCAAGGACACAATAATAAACTGTCATTAGGTATAAATAAAATTATATAGGCAGATATTTTTAACTTTGTATCTTTGCTAAAATGAATTACGCAATCTTTGAGAAACTTTAAAAGAAAAATGTGTTATTAATTAAAATAAAAGTTTGATCAAACAGTAACGAATGATTCCATATACCCCAAAGCAAACGCAATCAATCGCGAGGTCGTAACCCCTTAATAAATCGAACAACAATTACGCCAAAGCTACAAATGCGTTTAATAAGCGTGAATAATCGGCGCGGTTCCAAAATTATTTCCCGAATAAACCCTCCTCTCTTAATAACTCACTCCCGTCGTCGGCATAAATTATACAAAAAAAAAAGAAGATTACGCGCACCTTGCTTAAACGGCAATTGATAACCCGTTAATGCCGCGCGCGAGTATATCGGTCCCTCTCAAAATATTGCGGCCCCGGCCGTAAATTCGCGAATTTCCAAAAAGGTCGCCCGGCCCAATTTTTCGAAAGGGACGTATAACCCGCACGGCACTAAATTCGGGGGAGCCGAAAAACAATCCGTCTTGCGGAATAATATGTACGTCGCCGCCCGCGCGGCTCGAACACAGACCACTTAACTCTCTCTCTCTCTCTCTCTCAGCGGCTCCGGAGATCGATGATCGCCTCTGACGACTTCTCTTCTTCTCTCTCTCCTCTCTCTTTCTTCTGGGCTGCTGCTGCCGCCGCCGCTGCTACTTGGGGCCTGAAACTCGTTTCTCGTAAAACAAACGTTCCCAAGTCGGCCGCCGCGTCATTCCGCGCCGAGCCTGACAGACGCGATTAATTGCGATTTATTGGAGCTTTTATTATCGTAGCTCCGAGCTTCCGATGGAGAGATGCGAATCTGCATGCATATATGTATATACGGACAGAGTTAAGGCCTCGTACACTTTGTCTGGATGTGTATATGATTTCGGATTGTCGGACTTTGTCCTCGAGTCGTTTGTCGTCGGGATATCGGCCCCTGGATTTGTGGTTCGGCAATTATTCGTGTATATAAACTTTGTAAAAAGAATTTTATACCGTCCGAAATTTTATTTTGCAAAAAGCCGATAAGCTAATACTGAACGGCGGTGCAATCTTTCGGAATGCACGAATCGCGGCGATGGTTTTTTTTATCGCGAATCGCCGAGTATGACTACTGTTACGCGGCCGCGCGCTCAAATATCTAAGAAATTTCCATTGGATCTCAACGAGCGCTTTTAACAAACCGTGCAATCGGCCATTGTAAAAACTCCCGTTACCGAGAGAGGCCACATGGACCGCTAGCCTATACTAAATTTATATCGCTCCTCGGCGATCGCGACGCGCGCAGAGAGAGAGAAAAAGAAGAGAGCAGCAGCTCGCCGCGGAGATTGCATGTCAAACAATGGGCCCCCAAAAATGGAAGCGAACGAGAGCGTTCGGGGCCTGAGTACACACACGCACATATACGAAGCTTCTCTCGGGGGCCCCCATAAAACCGCTTGCGATATATTCCTTTATAAGTGCTGGGCAAACGTTGGAATGTTGCGTCGGAATGAAAAACGGACTGACACTCGAGCGCTGCTCGCTCATCACTTCATCGCGCGGCGCCCACCGCGGGGCCCCCCAAAGAAAACAAAGGGGCCTCCCATTTGCATGAGCTGCGCCGCTGCCGCATCGAGAGGGAATATCACACTTTCACTCGCGACCATCTCTCGCGATGGAGGCCGAAATTTATTGGCAAGACCGAGTCATTTGGATAGGCTCTCTCTCTCTCTCTCTCGGCTTCTGGGAATACGTCTTTTCGGGCGATTATTCATTCCCGACGACACGTAACAATACCGCGATTAATTGCGAAAGCCTTTTTTTGAAGCGGACGCGGAGGACATTTATTACGGCGGAGGTTCTCTCCGTTCGGAGGTATAGACAGTCGTCGGGTGACAGTTCATCTTGATGCCCGGGGACGGAAATTCCTTGTGCATTGGAAATTTTCGTGGGACGTGTCGGGAGGCGAAAGTGATTTTTTATTCTTTTCTTCTTTTTTTTTTTTTATTTAACCGAAAGCACAAGATTGCGGATTACGAGACTGAAGAGTGCAGCATTAATTTATTGTGAAAGATATACTATTTAGCTTTTCCAAGATGAAAAATTATTATATACGTGCGAATTCCGCGCGCAAAAGTCTCATTTTGTAAATCTTGATAAATTTAATGAAATTAAATACTTTCTTTGGAGTTTCTAGATTTAGAGATAGATTTATTACGATTTGTGCGTAGATTATTAATCATAGCGATGGACCATTTTATACGAGAGAAATGCATCAAAGAGAAAATGCAGTAAATATGTAAAATACGTTATTGCAAACTGTTTCATAATAACTGAGAAACTACAAAATATCAAAGATTTTTATTCGTCAAAGGTGAATTCATTGAAATAAATTGATCGGTAAACTTCTTGAGGTCTGCATTAAAATTAACTTGTTTATTTCATCAATCAAGATGCAATCTCCTTACACAGCCAACACAGCCTTCAAATAGCTCCTTAATTAATTAACCGTGAAACAAAACCAGCGAAAATTCGACAAAAAAAACCGATCAAATTTTCACAGCTTATTATAACAATCTCGGGAGGCGATCTCCGTCATTACCTGCTTAAAGCGCCTCGGCGAACTATTCGAGGCTCGCGCCTCCCGGCCATAAACTCCTCAAAATCGTCGCCGCGCGTCCGCGAAAAATAAAGAGCCTCCGTACACCCTTTGCCTCCTCTCGCCGCTTATCTCCTCTGCGCATCAGCGGACGACGACGACGACGAGGACGCGCGGGGCGGCGGAATCGCAGAAAGTTGTATACGCACCTCTCCGCGCCCTTTGGGTCAAAGTTACAAGGCCGCGCATTCTTGGGGGGAAATAATGGCGCGCGGAGGCGCGTGAGAGAGAGAGAGAGAGGACCGCCGCTACCGCGCATGCGCGCCCGCCGAAAAATGCGAGAGGCGGAGGCCCTTAGCTCACTTTTAATGAGCCGGCGATGCAAATGAGGAGGCCGGGGATACACGTTAATATAAAATTCATTGACCCCCCTAATGTTGCTCATTTATTTTCGGCAGGATTCTTCAAAGCCCGGGCTCTGTGGCGAGCGGGGCCTCCTCGTTTTTGGTGTGTCCTCTCCGGGGCCCCGCTTCCCTCTTCATTAATCTTTTTCGCGTGCGAGCCTGGCTATGGGCTATAATGCGGTGTGTGTGTGAGCCGCGCCGCCGCCGCCGTGCAGCCGCTTTTATTTTCCTTTGGAAATTCGCGCTATAAATTTTTGCCGGCGATGGATGTTGTTCCGACGGGGTTTTGCTCCTTTTTTCGGGGGGTGGAGAGAGAGAGAGAGAGAGAGAGAGGGTTGTAACGGGTTCCGCGTGGTTTATGCTTTTGCTGGTGAGACTCGATTCGGATTTATGGGAGTTGGGAGCGCGACCATGAAATTCGATTTAAGGGATTAAGATAATTATGCGAGCCGTTTAGGTGGATTTAAATTTAGAAGTCTTACTAAACGGAATGTGTTAATGTACTTTCGTAAGGGAGAAGTTTTTAACTAGCTGCCGAGACACTTGAATTATCATTCTAAAGTACACTGACATTTATTGTTTTTTTCATTATTTTTTACAGTAATTCCTTCTTTATTCAAAACAAATAATGATAATAATATTTACCGCGAATTTACCACTAAAAATAAATATTTTACCAAACCCTCTTGTTTAAACTCGGATAAAAAAACTAAAGCTATTACTCGAACTGCTGGCAGACAATCAAAAAAACTGTTCCCCAACCCCAATGACATATTTTTTGTCTCCTCCAATTTCGAAAAGCAAGCCTATGCGGTTTGCTCGGCACCTGCTCAATTAAATCCCCGGAGCGGAAACAAAACCAAAAACTACCTCCTTCGACACAGCTGTCCACAGGTACACGAAACCACTCGGAACAATGCGCTCAAAAATTGTCCCCCCCCTCCCGAAAATGTTTAATTAAATTACCAAGCCGCTGCTCCCCTCCAAAACCTCAGAGCACTTCGGCGTAGTTTTTGCCCCTAAATTCCTTGGCGACTAGCAGGGCGAAATTAACTACTTTAATCTAATTACGAGCGGGCTTTTTGCGCGCAGAAATGACGCTACTAATTAGCGGCGCGCGGCGGCCCTTTTTTTTTTAGGGCCGACCTTCCGCCACGAGCTTCTCTCTTCGAGGGATACCGGAGTTGTTTGTCTTTCTTTTTTTTCTCGGAGGAGCCGCTCGCTCGGCCATTGTCTCGCTTTTTCGCCGCGTGGCGAGATATTAATGCAAGCCGAGTGGGTCGTGCCTCTGTCGTGTCTCCCGGGGGAGACTCGGATTTTTCGCATTGCTGCCGTGTGATTGTGCCTGCTTCGAGCTACTTTGATGCGCTTTTGATGATGTATAAGGCCGGGGCACGTTATTTATGTGTTTCGGTTATTTTTCTGTTATTTATAAAATAATTGGATTATTAATAAAAGAATGTTCGATTGCGCGGTAAGATAATAAAGCGCCTTATTTTGAAATTCTAGTTTTCAGTGTTTTTAAGGCATATAATATACATAAAATTACTGTATGAAATATTGTCGATTTATTTTAAAAATCGGCTAAATCTCAATATTCATTTACAAATTTCATCATTCCTTTACGATAAAAAATCGAAAAAAAGGAAAAAAGCTTGTATTTTTTTTTAAACGTGAGTAATCTTTAAAAAATCTCGAAGATTTTATTGTGTTCCGTTTCAGCAACAGGTATTCTGGTTCCATATTAAATGTATTTTTGTAAAAATTGTAAACGCAGTGTTCGGAATCGTAAAAAAAAGAATTGCTGGAGGTTTCTTTAAAAGAAGCCCAAGTCACACCTTTTTAAACCTCTGTAGCGCAGATGTTTTCTGTTAATTTATTGCCCATGTAAAGACCCCGGTAAGACAATTTAAAGTTTTTTCCTTTTCCACGTTTAAACGGAGGAAAAGAACGAGCAAATTCAATAGAACGCTAAAATAAATTATTTCGAATTTAAATTTTTATTTATAAAAGCGCATAAATTTTGTTTATATAGACAGATTTAGCGAACTAAAAAAAAAAAAAAAAAAAATTAGCGAACAACCAAATTTCATCCAATAAGAATTTAAAGAATTAATTTTCAACGAGAAGCTTAAGCTTTATAAAAAGATCTACCGTCCACTTATTCAAAGCGAAATTTCGAGCGCTTAAAACCCCATGAAAATAATCCTCCTCATAATTCACCTCCCCAACAATCTCACTTACAGGCCCAACATCTCGTTACAAAGCCTTCTAACCCCACAAACGCCATTTTTCTCCCCGGTTATAATCGTCGGGGCAAATTTTTTTCCTCCTCTCCTCTCGCGCCGCTCGAGTCTCCCGCTGAAAGTCCAATTAATAAATCTCCGGGCGGGGCGTCGTCGCGCTATAAGCGAGCGAGGGAGAGAGAGAGAGAGAGAGCCGCGCGGATCGTTTAGCGAGCGCGAGAAAAGAGCGCATGCGTCTTCATTTGGGTAAATGAAGCCGTCAGCCCGAGAGCTCTGCGGCGCGAGTCGAGTTTCGCGAGAAAGTCGCCGGGACGATGGAATATGAAGCAGGTGCTGATGATACGACCGGGGGAGGAGAGGTGGGGTTTTTCGGAATTTAAATGAGATGTTTTTAGAACGCGGGAGGCTTTTATTAGAGCTCGCTCTTTCGTCGGGCGGCAGCGTTTCGAGAAAAGGAAATTTGAATATCTGGGAAATTGTTTCGGTTGGGGAGAATTGAAGCAAGTTGCTTTTGATTACATTCTTCGCGAACGGCAATTTATGCAGTTTGTACGTAAGAGTTTGGTATGGCGATGGAATTTTTTTTTGTTGTTACAAAAATGTACGTTGTTTTACTATTGAAACGAGACAGACAAATAGATAGTGGAGTAAGTTAGAACAGAAATTATATTTTTTTAATCATAATTCCTATAAGAGATTTCTATTGTGTAATTAGTAGTCTTTAATTAATTTTGTAGATACTATTAATGTACAGTCATTAGCTATAATAGCAATACATACATTTTTCTGTAAGATACTTTCACTTCGGAAGCAAAAGATTAGGAATAATAAAAATTTTGATCTTAAAACAGGAGATTTGAAAAAATTTTGATGCAAAAAGATTTTTTCTGTATAGAGTCATCCTTTAAAAGATTTGTTTTTTTACAAAAGACTGATCCTTTTTTTAAACAAATTCACTCCTTTGTCCGTGAAAGGAACTCGGTTCACATGAATATCGTACTTTCAAAGCAAACTGCCTCACACCGAGCACATAAAAGAATTCGTAAATTTTTCATCAGCCAGTTAAATTTTTGCGCTCCGCAGCCGCCGCCAAATTTCCTAGTGGCATTATTCAAAGCCTAAAACAAAAAGTGAGCCGTCACTCGCGCCGCTAATTTGACTTTCATATACACCCGTCCCATTGTGTTCGCTCATCGACTCCACGTCTCAATTACCATAAGCAGCGCTCAATTCGCAGCGTCTCCCTGCCGTTCGCGGCTTTCGCAATCCTCCTCCTCCTCCTCTCTCTCTCTCTCTCTCGTAATCCATCGCATCGTAAACGCGGCAGGAAAGTCGCACAATTGCCAGGAATGCGTTGACGATATAGAAAAACTGTCAGCGCTTCCGGCGAGCGGCTGAACTGACCAGAAAGGGGGTTATATACGCCGCCGCGGTGAGAATTCGCGGGGCTTAATGGCTCATTGTCAAGTCGTTGATGAGGTTATAGTTAAAGTGTTAATTGGCCGAGGTTAATTGCCGGGTCGTTAGTGTAGAGTTAAGTGAAAACAGTGCGATTTGTTGTGATACGCGCGTCTAATTGTTACGATTATGACGTCCCGGGGCAAATTTATGCTAATATTTTTTAGCTTTTCGAGCGGTAGGAAATGAGAGTTTTGAATTTTTATACGATTTGTCGGTCGGCAGGATTAATTTTTGCATGTATGCATAGTAATGCACTAATTTACAGAGCTCTTGAGCAATAGGAAATGGAATAATTTCACGGTATGAATGAGTTTGTTTGGAGTGTATAGAAATGGAAGGGCCGCCTTTGAGCTTCGAATTACATCGTAATGTTACTGGATCGATTTCGATTGAACTTTCACTTGTTGCTTGGGCTTAGAGCCTTGGAAAACAGATACGGAACAGACATTATTTTCTGCTTACAATGATAGCGAGACATTTTAGTATTTATTTACTGGCTTTCAGGTAAATAACACTATACGGTAGTAAATTGCTTGTTCTTGTATTTTTTTTTAAACTCGCTATACTTGAACACTTAAATAATGGATTAGGAATTGCAAAGGTTATATCTTAAAAAATTATTATTCCAACAAACAATAAAAAGCGAAAGCGGTGCACCTTAAATTCGTAATTTATTTCGTTAAAATAAGATTAAAAATTATTTTTCAAAAAAATTTCCAAAAATAATACGCGGATTTACCAAAAACGTTTATCCCCGGTGTAGTTTTTAAAGCCTTTTAATTGCTTCCTTCGTTGTACATCACGTAATCCCGTAAAACCTTATCAGCAACACCAATATGTCAACCTGACTTATCTCACAATTACGATTAAAACAATTCCGCGTACAAGCGGTACGCACTAAAAAAATTAATTTACCAATCATAAAAACTTTACAGGCCCCCTCGAAAAAACCCGGAGCTCGCTCCGAGAGGAAGGTGTTCCTTAAAATCTTTATCTCGTACAGCGCGCGGATACTCGGCTCGATATAAAAGTCGCGGAGAGTTAATAAATTGGGGAGGGCTAAATCATAAGGGGGGGGGGGGGAGCCCTTAAGAGGCGCGTCCGTCGCGAGATAATTTCCATCGTAATCCGGCAGATTAACGAGAGTCTCGGCGAGCGTAAGGACGCGCGTGCAGTGCGTTTCGGGCCGCACCTTCGGAGTAAAAACGGTGCCTATTTCGAGCGCGAGCACGAAAATAAAACGCGGCTGCTTTTGCTTTGCTCGACGCCGCCGCCGCCGCCGCCGCCGCGAGTGATGGGACTCCGGGTTTCCGCCCGGTCGATTCGTGCTCCTCTCGGCTGCTTCGGGAGGGTATTAAATCTTGTTTTACGGGAGAGGTGGGCTGATTTTTTTTCGGAGCGCTTCGGCCGCTCGGGAGATCGGGGGAATTTGGCGGAATTCTGCGTTTTCTGGGGAATTCAATGTTATTAGTTGTAAATTTGAAAGTGTGTGTATAGGGATTTTTTGATCGGAAATATGAATATCGTATTTTTGGATTGTTGCTAATAGAACTTCTTAAATTTTGAAGCTATAATAAGCAAAACAAACAAAAATAAAGAGCCTAATATCTATTTTAGTATTATATAAAATAAATAGCAAAAGTTTCCTATTAATTTTGTAATTTTTTCCAAAATTTCGGTTACTAATTTTTCAGCGAAACCCTTTAAATCATTTTCATCGCCGAAGAAAAATAAAATTTCTTACGCTCGCGACGTTACACCGTGATGTATTGAAAGCTAAACTTTTGCCAAGCCCAGCGCAAAAATCTACCTCGACACGCATCCTTATCTCCCGAGCATCTCCGAGAAACCGGCGACTCCGTCCAGCAGCACCGTGTCAAAAGAGGTCCCCCCCATTCAATCTCCGCGGCTTCGAGCGCCTCGCGGAACGAACCGTCGCTGCTCGCACACAAAGCCCAGCGACACCTACGCGCTGCAGTGCCTCGCTCGGCCGTCAAAGGGTAATTCGCCATTGAGCTCTGCGCTCCTCGTCCCCGCGGCGGCGGCCGCGCGCGCATGAATATGCATTAAGCAGATTTGTCTTTTCAATCTGGATGCCTGTGGGAATGGAAATTGCGCGCGCGAGCGAGGATAATGACGCGGTGGCGGCGCGGGACGACGGCAGGGCTCTTAACCGGCGACCGCAGACGAGGAGGCCCTTTAGGGCCCGAGTTACGTTCGGCCGAGGAGACAACTGCGTTCGAAGAAAGCTACGGCTTTGCTTTACGAGCGGACGAAAGCTCGCCGGGGTTTAGAGGCTTTTCTGCGAGGTAATTCGATTATTGTCGCGGGGATGGGAGTGTTTTCGAATTGAAATTGATTTTTCGGAGTTTTCTCGGGTTTTTCGGGTCGGCAGTGTTTGGGCGGTATTGTGGTGAGATTTAGTGGTACTTGGGAAGGTGCTTCAGATGGCAAGGATATTCGAAGTGTATAAAATATGAATGAAACTATTTAAATTAACGTCAAGAAGTACCGTAAATAAATATCTCTACTGGTTCACTTTATTGAACTCGAATCCCTTGCACTTCCTATTTTACACTTTTACAAACGGCATTAGCAATACTTTGGGAACTTTAAAACTCTCCCAATAACGCAACCGGCAATTTTCAAGGTGGACTGTACAGCTAAGTATCCTCCATCAGCGGCGGTTCTTACGTCCGTGTGGGTTTAAACTCCGCTCGTGTCGGTGAGCGAGGCTTCATTTGAAATTCGCGCCGAAACCGCCGACCTATTATCCTCCTCTCGGATCTTCCTCTCTTCCTTTCTCCCTTCCCCCCTCGAGAGCGTCCCTTCTCGTTTTTTGCGAAAAATCGAAATAACTGCCGACTATTTATGCTAATTGAATAGCGAAATCTCGTAAAGTTGCGTTAATAAGTGACGTTATTACCGAAACGAGGGCTTCTCCCCGGTCCCGTATTTGCATTTTTTTCTCTGCACGCGCACGTTTATTTATTAACGCTGGGGCATTTTTGTTATTACTCTGTAATGCGCGACTAACTAGTACTCTCGGTTTACTGGTCTTCTGCAGTTATTTTACGGCGCGTTTCTAATATTGCCGTAATGGTATTAAGGAGAAATAAGACTAATTTTCGATGAACTACTTATTCAAATATTTAGATACATTAATTGTCTAATTATGCATAAATAATAAATTTAGAATACTGCAACTAACTGTATAATTACAATTATTGTCAAAAACTGTTTAAAAAAATTCTATTTCTTCTTACCCTGTAAAAATAAAACTAGACCACATTTAAAACTTTTATGGAATACTATAAATCTCTCCTGGCCACAGATCGAAATCTCTATTAATAACAGCCCAATAAAAACTTCAGGCCGCATTACGTTTTATTCGAATCAAATCGCGCTCCAAATCTATAAATCGCTCCCTCGCCCAAGTTTAAAATCCCATAAAAGCTTCTCTCTCGCTCCCCAAACAAATCCATTCAAAATTTCGGCCGTGCAAATATTTTGATTCGCTCTCTCTCCCACTCGGCTTCGTCGATTTTCGCCGGAGAGAGAGAGAGAGAGAGAGAGAGAGAGGCGCGTCCAGGCTGCATTCTATTAACCGACAGGCCTCTCCGGCTCGGAGAGTAAGGCCTATTTATATCCGGCCGGAGAGAAAAAGAGCCGCCGCAGGCCGAAATCGACGACGACTAGTCGACGAGCGGAGAGGCGAGAAAGAGGAGAGAGAGAGAGATGCTGTTTACTGCTTATGGGAGTTTAGAAAACCGGACGGCGGGAAGGTGGAACGGTTTTTTTCGGGGTTTTGGCGGATTTTGTACACTGTAATTCGGGAAGTTGGGGGAAGGGGTAAGAAATATTGGAAACTCTGGATTTTTGGGTCTGGACAATTTATTTTATTGCTGGGGTTTACGGAAGAATGTTTAAAGTGGTCAATTTTTTGTGTTTTTCAGGCGTGTTGTTTTCTTACAAATAAAATTATCAATTATTCGAAAGAAGTTAAAACGTTTTTAAAATTACTTAATCGCAAATATTAACGTAATTTGGTATGAAATTCAAAATGAACTTAAAATCGTTAAAAAAAACGTTGTAAATGAATGGCTTTTCGCTTTTTTAAGATTAAATTATATTGATTCTATATTTTTTAAGTTTATTAACTATCTTAAATAAAACTTGCGAAAAACAAAAAAACATTTTAGACTTTATACACTTTATTTCAATGAACACGCTGAAAAAGTAACCAAAAACATTCTAAAATTGAAAAAATTTTTTTTAATCGAATCAAAGCACCATATAAAAAGTATACGAAAATATATTCCGAAATTTTATCGCACGGCCGCATTGCGAGAGGCGAGAGAGCGAACTTTCGATTTTATAAATTCCGCATACGAAGCGTCCACCTCTCTCGAAATCGGCAGAAATTTCGAAAAAAAAAAAAAAAAAATTAAGCCCGCGCGCAGTTGTCAGCCACTCTCATATGTGTAATTACGCGAGAGCGGGGCTAAAAATTATTCCGGGCAGAGGACACACACAATAATTTTGCATAATTTCGCGAAATTATACAATTCGCTTTCTCGAGGTAAAGGGAAGAGGCCCCGGAGTCGCAGTTTCGGGCCGTTTTTTTTATAAGGCCCCGGCGCAAATCCGCGTGTGTTTCTCCGCGGCCAAATTGGCCGTTTGTCTTTTCCGCTTTTTATTTCGCGCGATAAATTTGAAATTTGCACCGGGCGCCTGGCTGCTTTTTTTTTGCCCGTTTAATTGTCGCGGGAGTCTTACAAGCGAATCCTTAAGTCCCTAATTTATCGGCTCAAAATTCCGGGTAATTGTAAGCATTGTACACGAAGGGAACGAGAGAGAGAGAGGAGCAATGAAAGTTCGGTTAGGATCGTTTGTGTTCCTAATTTAAAAAAAACTTCTGCCGAGGTTGCGAGGCTTTAAACTTTCTAATTTATACGTTTTATTCTACATCGTTTCAAGTGTTGCAAAGTTTTGTGCAATTTAGAAAAAGATCTGCGGAATAAACTTTGCATCGAAGTAGACATTTTTTGAAACTAAAAAGTGAACGTAAAACAAATACCAGCAATAATAAAAGTAGCTACTTTTATTATTGCCAGTATATTTAAATTATTTCCACTCTTAAGCTTCTTCCTCAATGGAGGGAAAAAAACGCTGACGAAATACAATGCATCAAAGAATGCAAACCATCAATGAATTCGAAGCCATTGATAGCTCCACAAAACACACAGACCAAAAGCTCAATGCGTTTTTGATGACTCGTCGTATTGGCATGAAAATATTCTCCAATGCTCCCTGCATTCGGTAGGCTCGTTCGCTCGTTACTTCTTATCCGCCACTCGCGTCAACTCGGCGCGCACCGACGCACTTACATTTAGAACAAGCCGCCGCGGCCTAAACGTTTTGTCAGGGCGCTGTCACTTGTCCAAAAGCCTCTCGGCCCGCGCGTTTATATTCTTAGCGTCCGTTCCGGTCAGCCTTCGGGAAAATTGGTTCACTGCACTCTTTACCAACACGTCTTTTCTGTTTTCCCGGCGAGGACTTTCGCAAGCGAAACGTTGCGGACGATAATCAGGTCCGATCGGTATATATAGACTCGGTAGACTATCTAATTAACGTCTTCCCGCGCGCGCGAGCAAAAAATCTCTTTATCCCGCGCGCAGCCTCGGTATTATTTATGCGAGGGATTTAATTATTTTCAGCAATGCTCGTGTTTGGCGCGCGCTTTTTTTTTTTCAATCGAGTTAGGAAAGTTCGGTATCGGTAAAGAATGTTGTTAGTTTTTGCGGCGCTCTGTTGAAAATCGGTAAAAAGTTTTAAGCTTGTATATAGTTGGCTGGTTTTCGAATGATAATATGCTCGGGGGAGCTAATAAATAAGTCGGCTCTTATTAAGACAAATTAGCGACTTATTTATGGTGCATTGTGAACGCTTTGCGAACATGCAGTTGACAATTCGAATCTGGTATACATGATATTTAAATTAGAACATTAATATTCTTTAATTGTGCTTGGGTAATTTACAAGAGCAATTTATGTTAATTTATAGGGTTCCTTTAAAAAGGTAATTACACGTAAATGTCAAATTAATTAAAAAATAATAATTTTCAAACGTGAATGCAATGGAACATATTCAGTCCTTTTTAAAACTGTATATCAAAATGCTTCGAAAACCATCTCTACTATATATTAAACAACGTCTTATTATTACAACAGTACAGTCCTAAAAGAAATAAAATCGATTCTTTTATCTTTCGCAATCCTCTTAACCCTAATAAAAGTCACATTAAATCCCGGCAGCCGAGAAGGCCCAAAACCACCGAATCGACCGCCGCAAACAGAAGCAGAAAAATCCTTTTTTTCAAATTCCTCGCGAGTCCATAACTTTCTTAGATATCCATCAACCTCCGCCGGCCTCACCTAATAAATCCCCGCAGACCCGCAGCGGCTGTACAAAAGAAAAAAAAAGGGGAGAGGGGCGCCGATCAGAAAGCCGGTATACACGTCGGGTCGGATCGGCCAAGCCTATCGGTAGCCGACTCGTAAAAATGCCGGGGCCGTTGGCTCTTTCTCGTTGCCGTCATTGAAAGGATACGTCGCGCGAGTCGCCGCGCGCCGCGGCAATCAATGATTCGGCGCGCGTGAATGAGAAGGGGGGGCCCCCGTCACGCTCCGGCTGCACTCGGTAATCGCTTCTCCCGGGCGCTGAGAGAGAGAGAGAGAGAGAGAGAGAGAGCGCCTTATCTCGCGGCTGAGATCTGTCTCTATGAATCTTTTCGCCGCTGCTGCCGCTGCTAGCTGCTACCCCCGCCGGCGAACGCGCCGCTGAGCTTGTTCCAGACTCGTTAGAGCATGAATTTTAAATTATGCGAGCATTGTTGCCCGCCTAAGAAGCCTTGCCCGCCGTACTTACGCCGCGGAGAGGGGTTAATTAGCGGGTTATAATTACTGTTTAGTGCGCTTTGCCCAGTCGGATTGGAGAAAAGAAAGTTGGCTGTGGAGGAAGTCGAGCGTTTTAAAACTCGTCTGGGGCAGATAAGAATTAATGAATAGTTGGTCGGCTGTTTGATATTTTTATAAATTAATAATAAGTGCCTCTCCTGATACGCTCAAGTACAGAACTTCAGAATGAATTAAATTATTGAGTTATATCAAACTCAAAACGTATAGTTTTCAAATTAATGGGATTATATGACATATTTATTAAAGCCAGAAAAAATAGTTAATTTCTTACCAAGAATATTAGAGATGAAATGCAAAGTAAATAAAGATAAAACTGTATCGTATAAATATCTTTAAAGTACAAGAAGAAAAACAGAAATTAGCGCGGCATTTTTAAAATTATTGTAATAACGGAGCGATGAAATTAACATATTTAAGATTTCATTCGTCCAGGTTCGATGAACCCAATATTATTCTTTTAATCGAATTTATTTTCTTGCCGTGTAAAACATACAGGCGTACAAACCGCTTCGCGAGCAGTTCATTCTGAAATTTTCGAATGACTTGCGAGTTGAGGTAAGCTCTTAAAATATACAGACTCCATTTAAAGGCGATGAAGGCGGAACAAAGTGTTGAGTTGAAATCTTTATGTTCGGATTGAGATGACGCACACAAATCCGGTGCAATTTTAAAAAGTAGCCCAGCATTTGCCATATTGATTTTCATGCTAATGTATTGCTACGTAACTTTCGAAAAAGAATAGTCTACCCGGGCACTTTGATTGCAGAGAGCAGCGTTCGTAATTATGAAAATGTGTTTTGTTCGTCGGCCGATTTTGAATGTTCATCGTGAAACAATAAGTGTCGGTAACCGAATTGATAATTATTCGAAAATATTCAGATCACTTCTTTTGTATTTATGGTATGCGACATTTGAAAACGTGATAATTGTTTGACTTGTAGAAGTGTTGACACGATGACAGAGTCGAATTGTTAGGTGAAGAAACACTTCGACGTCTCAACTGTTTTCGTTACTTTCGTTTATCTTCCTCCCGAGACGCTTTTTATCGAAATGTTGTAACTCAAAACATGAAAAATCGAGTCAATGAAAACCCTAACAAGTGTCTTAGTAGTAGTATTTTTCACAATAATTATAATTGCCGCAAAAATGTCTGGAATTGCAAATGCACAATAGCATTATAAATCTGCACCCACTCCGGATAGTACATCGAGGCAATTTTTCTTCTCAATCGCCAAATCTCCTCTTGTATAGATTTCCGAAAAACTTTCCAGACCCTTATCGATTTCTTAAACCGATCTTAAAGCTCCTCTTATCGAGAGCCGTATCCACTCTTGGAAAAGCTACCCATTAAACAGCCCCGCAATTACACGCAGTCCTTAATCCCCCGAAAAAATCTCTCCTAAATTAGGTCCCCGATCTCCCGGGCGCTCTTATAAATCGCATCTACAACTCAATACACACACTCTTGCCCTTATCTCCCGGATCTCCTCACCGCAGAAATTCCCCGGCAGCATTAACACCAGCCTCGGCGGCCATATCGGTATTCTCTCACTTCCTCCATCAATAACTCGCTCGGGCTTTCGCAATTTTTCAGCCCCGCGCGCGCCGACTTGCGCACGTGCGCGCGCGCGCGCGGCCCATAAGCACCTACATCTATCTCTATTTGTACGTATCCGTCCCTGTTTCTCTCCGCGCGGCCAATCGCGCGGCCGCATCTCGTGTCTTTTCGCACGCGAGTCGAGTCGCGATGCGTATCTGCACGGCTGCTGCTGCTGCCGCTGCAGCTCCTTCGCCGCCGATAAGCCCACAATGGCGAGAGAGAGAGAGAGAGGGAGATCGCGAGCGAGAGCGCGAGTTCGAGGCTCTGTTCCAATAAGAGCGTAATGATTTCCTCAATTATGCCGCGGATTCCTGCCGGCGACTAATGCCGCGCTGCTTTGCCGGATTATAAGGATACAAGCTCGAGTTTTTGCCGCTTCGGGCGTAGCAGGCTTGCTTTTTTTTTACGGGGCTGATTTTTAATGGAATCGTTTGCTCGGGGACTCGATTATGAGGGAATTAGAAACCAGGTGTCTTTTTGGAGGAGAGAAGAATGGTTTTGAAAGAAGGCGAAAAAGTATACCGAGGAACCAATTTTCAGAGCGTGAAACGGTCGCTTATTAAGGTACTTTATTAGAATGACTAGTGGGTTTAGAGAATTACTTTGCTAAGAGAATCACTGCGATTATTCATAATTCGCTGTATAATTTGACAATAGTTTTATTCTCAAATGCTAATTAAATAATAATTCAATAAAGATAAGTGATCTAAATATATGGCTTATTTATATTCAGTGCCTCATTTTTCTTCGTTTTCACGGAATTTTATTAAAGAAAATGCTTATCTCGACGACAGTATAATTTAATACGGTCCATTATTTTTATTCTCTTTTTATATGACAAGATGCAGGTGTGAAAAAAAATTTCAACACATTTAATTTTAAGAGGATCGAATAATTATTTGCCAACTTATTTGGCGCAAAATATTAGCATAATTCCCGATTCACGAAGATCAATATCACCGATAAGGGAGAACAGATGGACTCTTGAATTTTTAAGTGCATCGATTGTAAATATTTTAATTGAATTTATGTTTTAAGTCAACGTTAAATGGAAGGAACTCTTCCTTGTGCATGAATTGTTAGCATTTATATGTATATGAGCTTAGTAAGTTGTTCTGCAAGTCAGGATATAGTACTGGTTCTCCGGATCCTTTCAATGGTAGGCCTTTAATATAAATTCACAATGGCCTACTAATTTATTAATATACAGTCCAAGATAACCAGTCGAAAAATCCTTTAAAGTGTATTTTAGAATCAAACTTGATACTAAAACTTTGATTTGTAACATTCGTATGCATTCAAAGATAAAAATACAACGCCGAGAATGGAAACAAACTATATGGTTTCAGTATCGATGCTGACCAAAGAATAACTTTTGAGATATGCAAACAAAAAATTTATGAAAACTACCCGTTTTACCGATAGAGTTGCAGTTTCGCGGAATACAAACTCGAACGTACAAAAAGAAGCCGAACAATGAAGCGAAAAGCAGCTCTTTTGTGAAGGAGAGTTCAAGGCCCCAATTCGCATTTCTTCCGTCCGCGGCGATTCATAATCTCCGTCACCTCTGCCACTGAACTCAGTCCTCAAAAATCGGCCCAACAATCGCGCCGGCAATTTTTCCGCCTCGAATCCGCTGCACGATTTACTCAACTGTGTCAAAAGGCCCTCGTGCGCTCCTAATCAGATCTTCCGCGGGAGAAAGAGAGAGAGAGAAGAAAATGGCCGCTTCGGGGCCCGAAAGCTCTCCCCGCCGCGGAGTAGGGATCGCAAGTGCAGGAGCAGCAGCTCCGTTAGCCGGCAGTCTATTTATTTTTCCCGGCGCTAATGAATAGCCTTGCGCCTGCGCGTGCGCGGGGACCCGTTTCCCTCCCCTCCCCTCCCCCCCTGGAACGGAGGCCCCCTTTGTATCGCGCGATATACTTTATTGCCGCCACTCCTCGCTCTCCGCGCTTTTTTTTTTTTTTCGTTGCTCCCTCCAAGCGCAGAGGCCTCGTGTCCTGCTATCATCGGCCACTCTGGTTTTCTTTCTTCGCTTCCTCGGGGATTTTTTTGCCGAGTCGTGATTCGTGCTCTCTGTCTATTGATTCCTCGCGTGTGTGCTGCCGACTTGGGAGAGAGAGAGAGAGAGAGAAAGAGGCGAGTGCTCGTTTTCTGAGGGCATTCCTTTTTTTGGTTTTTATGGGCTGCCGCTGCGCTGCGGGTTTGATTATACGTTTGACTGTTTTCTGGGGGGCAATTTAAATCAATAACCTGCTCGAATGTTTGCGATGTCAGTAAGAGCCGGTGATTTTTTCGAAGCGATTGAGATATTAGAAGTGTGTTTTCTTTGTGCAAGGGGGGAATTAGAAGTGGTGCAGAAACCTGATTTTCAAAGGTCGTTTTCCGATTTAAGAGCGGAAAGGTATATAGAATGTAGTTTTCGAACTAACTTTAAGTTATGATACTCGCCGCTTTTTTCTTCATACGCGAACTTATGAATAAGTGAGACTTGATTGAAAAACAAGTTTTAGCGAAAATGAAATTTACTGGCAAATATAAATTTATCGATACGTATTAACATTTATACGAGTCTTATATAAGATAAATAATTGCGTTCCTATAAAGATGGTATTTTAAAAATGAAGCATAAGATACGATATACTTTTAGATTCCATTCCTTTTTTGCCTACTACAATTATTCTACAACTCTTACTCGCGATAGGGTTTCATTTCAATAATACATTAAGTATTCTTAAAATATTTAATTTATCGCCCAATAACTGCACAACGTTTCATAAGAACGTTACAGAATCAGATAATGCATGCATTATAAGTAAATACGGCAAGTAATCATCCGCGGCTCCCCGATAATTAACGAAATTATTCACGTTAATGTCCAATGTAAACAGCACTCGAGTTTCGGAATTACGCGAGAACAATCTGTAAAAGCATCATCAGCAGCGCGCGCGCGCAACCTACAAAAAATCCAATTTCGACAAAATCCAGCCGGGGCCGCGCGCGCGCGGCGAATGAAAAAAGGAAGCAAATCAAAGGCAGACGCGCGGCGGCACGGGCTCATAAACGACCTCGCTAAAATAGTCCGAGGAAACTCGCCGCTCGGGCCTCTCCATCCATTTCCCAACCGTGTAATCAGCCGCTCTCCCTTTTTTCCTCTTTTCGATCATTCCGTATCTCGAGGGGGCAAAGGCTGCCGTGCTGCAGCCGCCGCCGCCGCTGCCGCCGCTGCGCCCCGATGAAAAAAAGGCAGCGCGCAATACGTCGTTATTACAGTTATTACTCCGCGTCCTTCGGCTTGCAGCTGCACGTACGGGCCCGAGTGTATATATACGCGGTGCTGCTCTCTCGGTGGAGCGCAGAGCAGCGGGGCCGGATTGTATCTGCGATGCAAAAAGTAGTCTTCTCCGAAATAGTGTCGTTACACGAGCGGGGAGCTACAATTTTTTCGAGATGGGCCCCTCATTAAAGGGGCATTTTTACCGATCGTCACGCCAGATTGAGTGTTTTTCGAAGTGGTTACATGATACTAAGTGTACGCGCTACTTTGCCAGGCTATCTGTTATGATAAAAGGAAGAAGAGAGCTTTCGGAGAGCCGAATCGTTTTCTGGGGGATGTATGAGCGTATGTGTGCTCTTGGATTACTGGCAGTATGTTTTTGAGTTGTTGCGTCGCTCAATAAAAGTATACGGATAAATTGCGGCTCTGTTTATTTTTGTTAAAGATTAATGTGCTATTTACACTTTGTAAAGTTTCATTAATCATGCAAAGTTAATGAAAGAAATAGAAAAAGTTTGTTAATGACCAAGGAACTGTTATTAAAGGCAGCAAATTGCGCAGGTTGATTACTGCAGGCTGGTACAGATTTTAAAAGAACTCGTTCGTACGTCGCCTACAAAAGAACTCAATAATGAGCTAATAAGCCTACATTATTCCCCTAAACTAATAATCCAAGTGCAACGTTTCCTTTTACAATTAATGTTGTACAACTTATGACTAAGTCATAACCCTCCTATCTCACTTCCCGCATCCAACTTAATTTACTTTCATCATGATTTCCCATTAACGAACGCCACTATCATCCGATCTTCGTTCCACCACAAATTTTCCTCTCCCGAGGACAGGTCGAAACACCTGTTGCTCCCGAGCCTGCATGCGTGCGCCGCGCGCACTTTCCCCATCCAAATAAGACGCAGCGTCACTTTTTCCCGGCTGAGTGACATCCTTTTTGTGCCCCCTCCTCTCGAATGCGTATTCATGCGGCCGTCTGATTAAGCGGTCTCTTTTTCAATGGGCTCGCGCGGCCCGCTGATCGAATAATTAGCGGCGCGGCGAGCCTTAATTCGCGAGCCGTTTGTGTAGGTGGTGCTGCTGCTGCTGCTGCTGCTGCCGGACGGGGAGATAGCTGGCGCCAGGATGCGCCGGCGTTCGAGTCGCCTGATTGCTTTGATAAGTAGCCGCTTTATGTCGGTCAGATGAGATTCTCCGCCGCCGTGGTTGAGTTGTTAAAATTAGTTTTTAGATTAGGGTTTGACAGTTGGTAGGAGCGAAGACGCTTTTTGGTTGATATTGGAACGATATTTAATTAATTGTATCGGTTACAATAAGAAAAAAAGTAGGAGATACGTGGCAAAAATATGGCAAAGAAGGAGATTTAAGTTATCTAAAGTTTTTTCAGTCGATACGTCCGAATCTTCTTTATATCCCTTTTATAATACAGCTTTTTTACATCTATTTCTAACGTGTCAACATATCCGGCAAAAAGATTCCTTTCACTTCAGATAAGAATTTTTATTGCAGCCGAATATTTGCCGAACACGCATCTGCGTCTTTTCATTTAACGGTCTGCCAAAACGATTCCTTTGTCGAAAATCACTTGCTAACTGCCGTCCCGCTAATAGAATTACTCAACTTTCCTCCTGCCGTAAAAAATAATCGACGAAGCCCGGCAAAAACCGCTAAAACAACAGGCCCAATAAATATTTAAAGCCCAATAAAAAAAAAGAAAAAAAGAAAAAAAAAATTCCGGTCCCCGCCGCCTTTTCCCGTCCTCTCGAAGCCCAGACGGACAGACAGACCACCTTGCGGAGCGTCCAAGGCGACTTTTATCTTATCAGCTCCGCTATTTAATTACACCTCTAATAGTCGGCGACAACTGACGCGCGCTCGTAGATTACCCTAAAAGCCGCTAAGCCGAGAGAGCGTCTTTCTCTCTCTCCTTCGACGTTCAATCATCGCGTTTATGCAAATAACGTCGGCGGGTCCGAAATTTCGGTTCTTAAACACACAGTGCGCAAAAGTCCGAATCGTCGGGTTATTATCTCCCGGAAGCGCCGGAAGATTGATGTCGCGTATTCAGAAGCGCATGCTAATGACCGCGAGCGGATATTTCGGGGAATCGCGCGTATATGCAGAGAGGGATATATAATGACACGTATATCGTTATTTTACTTGGATCGGCGAGAAATACTTTCGTGGGAAAGTTGGCGCGTAGACGGATTGGCTTAGTGTGTTATGACTGGCTGCGAAAACTAATGGTCTTAATTTCGCGTACGAGAAACGTCTTTTTTTTTTAGGCGGGAGACAAAAAGAGAAATCAATATTTTTTTTAGTTCGGATAAGAATCAGAATGCTAATTGCTATTGTATACTTAGGTAATTACATAATTTTATGCATATATACGCTTTAAAGATGGTGTCATTGATTTGAAAAGATCGGCAAATTTATATCATTTTCTTTTTAAAAAATATGTCAAGTGTAATAATATGTAAACGATCTTAAAATGTGGTATGCAGAAATATATATGTTCAAGTATTTTATTACTGTTAAAAATGGTAATTTCTATATACGTGCGTGAATTGTAATGAAGTCGTTGATATTCACATGAGATAAGATGAAATTAGCGAATTTCGGCTGATAAATGATTAGATTACCTAGTAAAGCACACTTATATACGATTATTGCCAGGTAGCTGAATAATTTTCAATTTTTACGTGTGCCGAATTAATTACGCAGATAAAATTTAATAGCCATAATTGACAGAAAACGCAAGACTTTCTAAGCCACTGAAATTTTCTCATCGATCTATTATATACCCCCGCCAACATAATTTATAACAAATCTCGCAATCGGCGGGCAAAAAAGGGGTAATTAACAAAAAAAATCGTTTAATCATAATGAACTCCGATAATTGCTCGTAAACTCGATGCGCGCCCGAGAAACTCGTGCGAGCTCCCTTTCGCAATTATTCCGGCGCTTAGAAATTGAATGCGGAATATTTATCGCGCGAGAGTCGTATAACGCTTTTCGGATAATGAGACTCTCGCTTTTTTTAACGAGTGTCCCGTGTATGCTCAAGCGGCGTTCGCGCGCATTTCGTCGCGGAATGGTGAAAAAAAAAAAAATAATCCGTCGGCGGTGCGTTAAAAAAAAAAAAAAATTGCTCCCTTTGGCTCGGCGAGAGCGCCGATTTTTACGAGCTGAAATTTGAATAGAGGCGCAGCTCTCTCTCAGCTGATGGCCGCGCTGAAACGTAATGGACGACGAAGGGAGTTAGAGGATTTTATGAAAGGCAAGATTTATTGGGGAGCGCTCCAAGGGCTTGGGTAATTTTTTAACGGAGGCCTGGAATGTTTTATGGAAATTGTTGAAACAATAGAATTTCTCAGGGTGAAACATTTATTTTGTCGATAATGTTTTAGCGCTGAAAAATATTAAATACTTTGTTTTTACGAAGTTTTGAGAAATTAAATTTCCTGTGCTACGGAAAGATTGCGTAAATGTAGGTAAAAGACGGATTGATTACGAATTGAAAAAAATAAAAATAAAAATTATTATGTAAATAATCAATAAAGGTTATGGCGCGAAAGTTTTTATGCATTTTAGAAAGTTAGAGTCGACGAGTCACGTGTTTTATTTTGATCCTATCTGACGCCATTAGTCGAAGAAAATAGTTGGAAGGACGAGATTGCGCATTAAAGGTTATTATAGCGGTGATTAGAACATTAAACTATTTTAAGCAAGGCTTCGATGCAATTTTTAATGAATAAATTACGGATCAAACTGTTAAAACTGACGTATAAATCATACTCGACTTATAATTAAATGCAATCAAGATTAAATTGTTTAATCGAACTGTAAATTGAATGAAATGTATATTCTGCGAATTGAAAAAATGACGCGTAAATGGATTTCTCATAAAAGTAAAAGAAAAGCGACGATGAAATATGGGTTTTTAAAAATGTTCTGATGAACTGAATAAGAAAGTCATTATTGCCTCGCATTTCGCAAAAACTTGCGGATATATCTAAAGTGAAACGACTTATAATTTCGGAAACCACACATTTGATTCTCATTTCCGAGCAAAAAAGTAATAATTCGCCACCAAATTTTTTCTCGATCACGTCATTAACCAATTGAACCCCACTTTGTCGTTATTCATATTTTGCCGGAATGCGTTACAACGATTTTGCAAACATCCACCAATTAGTTTTTAAAAATATGGACAAGTAAGTTATTGTCTACATTTTTAATTAATTTACTAACATCAGTGTCACTTCATGTAAAACCAACGATCTAAAAGTGCTCATCTCGTTCGAAACCCGGTCCATTTATTCCACCGTAAAAATATATTTAATTTCCCAGGATAATAATGCAGTTTCTAAACAAGCTAAAAAAAGCGAAATTGGCTAGATATCGAACAAGTGCATAAAGCATACTCGTAATTATTGCGAGTCCGCATAAATTGTTCTCTCTCCTCCTCGGCCGCAATCCGGCGCACATACATTTCGAGCGACGATGAAATATAATAAATAAAGAAATTCCGCGGTAATAACATTCATTAGATAAATGACGAGCTTGGGGACGAACGCGCTCGGAGTCGCCTGCTTAAAATTCAACGGAACATTAAGGCAAGAAGGAGAGAGAGGGAGAGAGAGAGATATGCTCCTTCGTGCGCGTAATAACACGGGGACTTGAATTGCAAAAATTGTAGACCTCCCGTCGTTTATTTTTCATTGTTTGCTCCTTCCCTTTATGTATGGCTTTTTGTCCCTTTTTCGCTCTCTCGGCGTTGTCTCTTTCGACGCGCCGATTCGAGACTTGAAAAATGGAGTCTTTTAAGCCGCGGAGCGGGAAAGTGCGGATGACTGACTGACTGGCTGGCCGAGTCGCGATTGATTTTTCGGAAGATGGAACGGCTCCGGCTCGTTTTGCTCCTGGGTTGGGCTGATTGAGATACAAATTCGTAGCGATTATTATTAGTCGGGGATCTTTGAACGACTCGATAAATCTCTGCTGCTTTCGTTCTTTTTTTCGAGCTTCGGAGTGGAAATGGTTTACCGATGATTTACTAGCGATGGAAATGCGCGAACTTTTGAAATTGATTTTATACGTCGTGTTCTTATTTTTAATGCGAGTGGATTGCCTTCAGTTTTTTGTACGAGACAGTATTTTCTAGAACAAAAAAGTTTAATTTCCTATACAAGATATCTCGACGATAACACTAAAAGGCTTTAAAAGTTGATTGCTTTGGGGACCCAAGTTCTTGTATTGTTAAATAAATTAAGTAGTTAAATATATACACTCATGAAAAATCAGAAAAAGATTATAATGGAATTGCTTAAAGTGCGCGTAACATTTACCTTGCTGCGAAACAATGTTTGCATTTATATCGTAATTTTATGAAAAAATCATGTTTTATAAAAATCTTTCGTAACGCCACAGATGTATCCGAGTCAAGCGCCAAGTTACAAGAACCGAACTCTCGCAAAAACCCGGCCGAGTAAAAAATTAAGTTATAAAATCGCTGCAACTGTCACCATAATTAAAGGCATAATAACCTACTTGAGATGAATTTAGAGCAAGTAAACACCTTTCATTCCCTCGCAGGTCGCGATTTTTTGCCATATATATATACGAACCGAGCAAAAACCATCGCACCGCCTCTCCATAAAGCCTTGCGTAACCCTTCGCTCTTAATGCAGTCAAATTCCCTCGTTTAAGGCAAAAAGAATCCCCGATTTCCCGATCGAATGCCGATCCCCTCCGACGTTACTCAACGCGAGAATCCGCGCGAAACGACCCACTCGAAGGTACATAGGCCCCGGCGCGAAAAGCTCATAAATTTTCAGCCGCCGACAAAAAAACACGCGGCGATTTCGTCATTTTAATATCGTATATCACGCAGTTTGTGTATATATATACGCGGCGAGCGCACGCAGGCGCACTTTCACCGATCGCACACGTGTATATCCGGCGCGCGAGCAAGGGAATGTGCTTCGCGCATTGTTGATTTCCCGCGCGCGAGATCCGATGCGCGGCTGCCGCTGGAGAGCGCTGATATTTTCGGTTGCTCGGCGTTCGTGCGCATTGAGTTAGTTATGATTGTCGCTGGTTACTCACTGGAAATGCCAGAATGCGCGTTCGCTTTGTGCCGCGGCTTGGATTTCCTTTATTGTGATTAGATGCTGCTTGTTATTTATGGGCTGATTCAGGTGGATAGATAGAGTTTTTATTACCCTTTTTCGATTGAAATATCGTCGAACGGTTGAGAGAAAAAGCGTGTATTTTTTTTTTAATCGCACGACTGTAAAGGATTTATTGGATCCTTATAAAGCATTTTTGCAAAAAATGCGTACTGCGTAATAATTGTACAAAACTTTGCTTTTAAAACTTTGAAGGACGTTCCGATCAAATGAAACATTTTTAATTATATATTACATTCCAATACGTACTGATAATACATAAAAACACAAAATATTTGTACATTACAGTAGTATATCTTTGTGGGTTAATTGTCAAACCGCATATCCTACTAGACTTTTATTACCCGACGAAGTGCATAAATCCAGCGTCCAAAGCCCAGGCGACAACTTGACAAAAGTGATAATGATTTACGCTCGGCGTATCGAAAGCCAACACCCAATTAGGCGAAATCATTTGCCGAGCTTCGGGTACAGCGAAGGGAGTTCGATAAGGCGAACTTTGCACGGAATTTATATATAAGAATTCATGGATTTATGAGGGGTTAATGAATTGTGCCTAAAAATATGCTTGATTTACACGATTCCGTTCTGTGCGTTATGATACAACGAGATAAGAACTGGTAGAGGCGAAAAACTGGGTTAAGTGTTAATAAAATTAAATTATTCAAGAATGCAAGGGAGCTTGTAAAGTAGTCGATTATAATATAACATGTTTACTGGCATTAGAAGTGCAGTTTAGCTTATTTATGAAAAGTAGCGCCTTAAATTACGTATATTGGATTAGAGTTCAATAAAAGTCAAGTCTGAGTGGCCTTAGCGAACGGTATCGATAATTAATTTAATTAGCATAAATCAATTTCGGAGAGGCAAATCTTTGGCTGCTTCATATATTTCTTAATATTAATTATTATTGGCTTCGTACTTGAAAACTCACACTAATTTTACGTAGATTTTCTACAAATAGCGATAATTATTACAGTATAGTATACACTTTATGCACGATGATTAAAAGTTCATCGAAACATCCTTTTGCAATAAGTAAACATTTATAATATATCAGTTTAAAATTTTTTTTCGTTTTCAGCCGAAGAACCATAATAAACATCTAAAAAACCGAAATCGATTAAAAGAGCCATATACCACACGTTGAACCTCGAACCCAGCAATCCCCGCGTTCTAATTTCGTCCCCTCAAAAAAAAACCTCGGCGTCTAAACCAAAAACGGTAGCATTGCAGTCAGTCCGTATCTCGCCGCGAGCGCACACACGAATCTAACCGTAACCCAGGCGGAAGGTTATGGCATCCCGTTCGCCGCGGAGGAGAAACAACCGATCGGCCAATGCGAGCGCGGCCCCGCGCAAAAAGGAATCTTTACGACTCGGCGGGGAATATCGGCGCACGCTCGCTTTTTACCCCGGCAGGAAAAGTATTTCACGCGGAATTGCAGCCTTTTTGCTACCTCTCTCTCTCTCTCTCTCTCTCTCTCGGGAGCACTGCGCGCGCGCGCGCGCGTGTGTGAGACGGCGGGGCATTTTTGCGGGAAGGTCAAACTCGATTACATCGCGCTGCAGCTCGGCGGCGGCGGCGGCTTCGCGTTTCCGCGGACGCGATCGTTTATGCGGAGGAATTCGGTCCGCGCGGCGCGCGGCGGTTGTTGGGGCCTCGTTGAGCGATTTGCTGGCCTCTCCGCGCGCGTTTTGATGGGCTTCGGCCGCAGGAGAGTGGTTTTGCTTAATTGCGGCTCGTTGCCGGAGAGCGGCCGCGGGCAGGCTTTTGCCGAGTCGCTGTTTGTTTTGAGGGAAACTAACTCTCTCGCGGGTAATTAGTTTTGGTGATAAAATCTACGGGGAAGCGTTTGTTTAGGCCAGAGATTTAATCGTACGGGGCTTTTTAGACTCGGCGGGAGATGTTGACGAGGATTTATGCGTCGTAAAGTAAAAGTTAAGTTACTTTTTTTTTTTTATTTAAATTAACAAAATCTTTAGGTAGATTTTCAGAAATTTTTAGTTTAACTAACCAATTCCGCCATTCTAAATATATAAATGTTCCGTTTCAAAACTGTGCTGAAAATAACAACGGTAACCGTATCAAAGTCTCATTCTCGAATTCTCAATTCAAAACCAAACGATGAAAACTCTGAATATCGCAAGCCGGTCACCGCTGAATCAAGCACCGATTAATAAATGCGCGTCGTTATTCGAAAATTATTAAATGGTAACTGTATCCCCTCTGGATTCAATGCTCAATGCTCCATTATACGCTTGTCAACTGCCCATAAAGCTACCGGTCACGCGCGCGGACCGCGAGCCGATTCGAATCGAATTGGACCGGGGCAATTTTTAAATTTCCCATCTAATATAACTGTAAAGCACTCACCATTGATCAAATCCGCATATCGCCGGAGAGCGCACAGTGGAAAAGACCTCCTCGCCAGTTCGAAAAGCGCACTTATCCCATATAACGATCGCAAAAAGGCCGCACTCGAGCGTTCACCACTGTATGTATATTCTTCCCTCGAGAGTCACACAATCCACAACGGTCACAAGAGTCGAAATATAACCAAAGGAAAACTCAAAAAAAAAAAAAACAAAAACAACAAGAACCAAGGAGCAAGAGGCGACGAACGCGGAGACTGCCGGCGTCACATCTTGGGGCTACTGTCAGCGCTCGCGCTCGGTCATGCGCTCGGCGTCGCGGCCCGTGAATGAATGCGGCCCTCTCTCACTCTCCCGAGTCTCTCCTCCGCCGCCGCCGCCGCCGCGGAGCGGAACGGCGCGCTACTCTAACTCGTGGGAGTCGCCGCGCCGCAGCCGCCGTTGCCGCAGGTGCGGGACACCGCGCGCGCGGGGCCAATCGCCGAGGCTCGAGGGGATGCGCTCCGCGGCGGAGTTTTTTTGCCCATCGCAAGCGGGCACACTGTCACGGGCTCGTGGGCTCTCGCGTGAAATCGCGGATTTCGAGCGGACCGTGTGGAAATTGAATTTCCGCCCCGGATTCTCGGGGCTTTTTTTTCTTCTTCTTCGGGAGGCGAGGAGACGGTGGAGGCGACGGAGCGGTAGGGAAATGTTGCGGTTTTCGGACGGTTTCACTTGGCGGGACAAGCGGAGTTTACTTCTTTTTTCTTTTGCTTTTTGTCGGAGCGAAGTGCCGGGAGGGCTTTTGAGGAGGTTTCGAAGGTTTTGAAAGTTTCGAAAAATTTCGAAAAGTGGAGCTGACGTTAGAAAGCATTTAGCGGGATGAGTCACATTTTGATAATTGAAATAGTTAAATTTACGTTTAAACGTTTATAAATGGCTGCTGCTAAATGAAGTTTCTTATCTTGGAAATAAAATTAAATAACATTTTTTTTAAATAAACTGAATTCAATAACCACTAAATCTGACATTTTATCTTTTTCATTGAATTGCAAGTGTTAATTGAAAACGAGTTTATCAAATATAATAAAACTGTAAAATTTATGCAGCTAAATGCAGAATATATGAGGTGTTGTATAATGCACTTATGACCGTTCGGATATGAATTTTCTGCCACGACACGCGGCAACTCGTATTTTATATTTTACAAAATTTTATGGACATTCTTACATAATTTAGGAATATGTAAAGTATATAGTAGCTCCAGTTTTCGCTTAATGATATCAAGTTGGTTGTAAAATTCAATATCAATTCCTACATTGATAATTTAAGCTATGTATAAATTTTTAAAATTTATACAGCTACTTTCCGCGAAAGTGGTAGTTGTTATTATTGTCGATATTATTGTGGTAGAAATAAATAGAATAATAATCAAAATATTTATTCTAATTCCAAGTTTAAAAGTTCATTCAATTATAAATAAAAATAGTAGTAAATATTTACAAAAAAGTGCAAAAATATTTTTCAACCCTTCTTTTAACTTAGTTATACAAGTCTAATATCTCACCAAAAAGCCATTACTCAGTAGTCAAAGCAAACATGTGCATCCTAAGTCACTGATAAGGATAAGGACGTTCACCTGTTATATTTTGAAAGCGATAAGCCGAACAAAGCGATCCACTGTCGGCCTTCGCAGTTCCATCTCCCTCAAAGCATCGCAAACATCACCACCGTCAATCGAGAGCTGCATTACCAACCGAGATAAAAATGTAAATGCGTCCTTCCTTGGGGGCGTCAGGTTATGTTTCCCTTTCGCAGCTGCCGAGAGCGGAAACGCGTGTTTGCTTTCGAGGACAATGTAATTTATTCGCGACGGAATCTCGACTCGGCATCGCATTCAATTTGTCGAGTTATGCCTGCGGCGAGCTTTTGCAGCAAGTGAGTTTTTTTGACTGTTCTCTTTTTCCAAATTTTCGCTGAATATTATTTTTAGAACCGGCCGATCTTTTGATCTTTGACAATCATCTTTCGGTGCAAGATATATTTATTTTTAGGGAGAGTACTTGGCAATTTGAGTGTTTATTTTAACCTCAACCTACGGATTTTATTCATGAAATGGTTGTTTCAAGCTTTCATAAAAGTGATTTGCATTGATACATGCATAAGTATTTATTTAAATGATATTCGTTTTAGCTGTAATAAGTAGTTATAATGAGACAAAGGATCAAGGAGTGTTGCACAGGAATTCCTTCAAATTTCAATTAAATTAATTTTTTATTTATTTAAGTTGTGTCATCAGTCAAGCAAAAGGTCCTAAGGCAAAAAAAAGTATTATAAACTGTAATTGAAGTTATGATTGATTCTATATACACTAAATTTAAATAATTTGTAAAAAAAAATTTTTTTTTATATGCATTATTTTAATTACTATGATGATTTTAGTTTCAATTTATTTATTAATGCTAATTTCTTTTCTATCTTTTGTAAATGTATAAAATTTAAAATATATCAAGTACAAGTATTAATTACAAATTTTTTTTATTACAGATTCCAAAATGGGAGGGTACGAAAATCAGTTGCCATATATCTTGACAGGTTGCATTTTCTATGCATTTGGTGTTAAATGGTGTTGTGAATACGCTAAGTTGTGGTATGTCCGCCCAAAGCCAAGGCAGCATCGTGAAAGTCCAAAGCTGGGAGCTTTGATGCGTTTTCGTAAAACATGCCTAAAGATGCTACACAGTCATCCAATTGAAGGAAGTCTAAAGTTGATAGCAACTGCCATTGGATTAGCTGGAACATTAACTGGTGGTCTACCAAATTCAGGAATTGTATCACCCAAAGTCGTACATGCCACAATCTACCTTTTCTTCGCATTTTCCGGTCTCATTGATGTTTTGTATTTCTACTTTCCAAGAAATATCAGCGATGGCCTGGCAAAAATGGCTCTTGCCCAAAGCTTTTTCATAGAAGGCTTTCTTTTCGTATGGGCCAGTGTAAGTGAAAGTCCTGTAGTTAATATGATTCTTGCAGGAGTTGTATGGATGACAAGCATAGCTGTGACATTGGAGTTAGTGTGGCCTGAGGTAAAGCTGTTAAGAGGTGCCACAACTTTGCTGCATGGAGGATGGATCGCACACATGGTCAGAGTATTTCGTACTGAGCCTTTAACACTGGAGAAAATTGCACTTGCATTTTCATGGCATGTTGCTGCAGCTTCAACTGTTACTCTTATTACTGTTGCTGTAACAAGAAGTTGTCTGCCCCGTGAGCCTCCACCCCCTCCAGAAGTTCCAATTTATGATTATTGCAATGAAATGGAAATTCGGTCTACTTGAAATCTGTTAAATTTTGGGAGGCAATCAAAGTTTTGTGTAAGTTTTATGATGGCATAAGTTTTATATGAATGTTTCGAAAACTAAAAGTTGAATTTTGCACAAAGCTTTGCCATTATTGATATTTTACAGTGATTTTCTGTACAAATTTGGATTAAAGGTCGAGAATGTGTAAATTTTAAGTAACTATTTATATGCTGAAAAATTACTTGAGATTTATATATGGAAGACATCTATATTTTGATCCAAGTTTTTAGTAAGATAGCTTCCAAGACAAAGAATTTTTATTTTTTAGTTTATTGATGTATCATCAATCACAACGAATAACGTACAATGAAACTGAATGTTTCAGAGATCATTTTTACATATCTTTTAGTAAGTTCTTGTTTTATAATTTTTACAATTTATTTTTTCTTGAAAATAGTTATGAATATATCTCAGAGTAGCAATATTATTCATATACATCATAGAAAGTAAAAGTGCCAGTCTAGTTGATTCTGGACAAATTTTTGAAGGTCTAAGGGACAATTCTGCACATCAATTTTTTATCAATTATAATAGGTACTGTTTTTGCTGTTATGTCTTGAATTTTTGATTAATAAATTGAATGGGAGTGATACTAATAAAAAAAGGGGGATATGTCTTAGGATGTAACAGTGCCATTGATCTAGCATCACTATAAAACATACATCACTTTTGAAAAACAAGAAAAGTATTTTATTTGGTTGTATCTTTTATTCTCAGCATCTTTTAGCAATTTTGTTCTATGCAAACTTTTAATAATTGTAAATATTTTAGTCTCTTAAGAGATAAGCATTACATAAAAGCTTTTAACATATTTAGACAAATGAATCTTTTGATTCTCTAGTTAATGCAGTTCCCTTAGTATGAACACCCCAATCTCATAACAAGTAATTTTAACCACAAGAAAATATCAAACTTGTGTCAATTAAGCATGACATGTGATGTACTGCCATAAAAAGGCAAGGGTTTTTATTAACCACCGTCAGTGCCTAAAATGTTTTAATCGATCAATGAGGATAATCTCTTATTATTTTATTAATGGAATTGTTTGTATTGAAATAACAATACCATCACTGACGCATTTTGGGATTCCCCAGTGCCAAACTATTATACTCCAATGTTTTAAGCGTTTGCAATGCATTGCTAAGCATTTAAGACTGTTTTGTTGTTGTATTTTTTCTTTTTAAATATTTTTAATTTAGAATGAAAACTAAACATTAGTTTTAATCAATTTAAATGTAAAATTGTAAATGTGATTTTTACTCAAATTACATCGACAATCATGATTTGTAATGATTATCTGTATTATTATTGCTATTATTATAATTTATAAGCATTCATATTTACAATATATAAAAATTATGTCAATGTTTAGTGTTTAATACAAATTGTGATGAATCATGTCTTACTTATAAAGCTTTTATATATTCATATATCATAAATCAAGTATTTACACTTTGTAGTTGTAATAAATTCTCATTGAGAAGAATTTCTATTGTTTTAATTATTCAAAACCCATTCTTTTTAAAACTCAAATTTCAATGTATGGAAAGATGTAATTATTTATTGTAATTTTAAGTGGAATTCAAAGATTTTATAAAGGTTTAATATTTTTTTTCAAAAAAGTGTTTTAAAAAACCTTTATTATTTTTTTAAGAATTTATTTCAATTTTTCTTTTTAAGATTTTGGTTACTTATTTGATTTGTGAATGCATCTACTGTTTTAAAAAATTAAAAAATAATTTTTTTTTATGAATTTAAAAAATTTTTAACTTATAGTGAAACTTGAAAAAATTTTTATATTTTTCATCATTTTTTAAATTTACCGCCGTAAAATGCTTGCGTTACAAAAAAAGGTGACCCTGCACATCCATTGCTTCTCTCGACATCTCTGCCCCGTTATTATCTCCTTTTTCTCCGCTCACATACATAAAGCATCAGCTCACTCATGAGCGTACTACAGATTTGGAGCGAGTGCTGCTGAATCAAGGAAAAGTCAATCGGCTCCGCCTACAATCCGTCTCCTAACCTCAAAAACATTCAAATCTTCAACCAATCCGGAGCCTCGGGTCCCATCCTAGGCAAAACCGACAGCGCGAAATTGCAGACTCGCTGAAAAACGGGTGAAGAACGACGACAGGGACAGGAGACCCAGCCCCTGCACTGCGATTACGGCGCGTGATGTGTCACTTCCTGCGTGCACCTGGACCTTATCGGTGAGACACCTCAAATCCCTGTGTCCGAGCGGTTTAAGAGTTGAAAGAAGTAAAACCTCCGCCCCGCCGGACTTCGCCCTGCAAAAATGGTGAGTTCCATTCATGGACTTTTCTACTTGGCGTGACTGCAACTATCACAGTGTGGTTGGGAGGTTATGAGAAATTGACTTTTATTTCAATTTTCAAGAGTCAAATAGTCACTGCAAATTGAATAGTATTGTTGAATTTGCAATTACAAATTGATGTGATTTGAAAATCGGAAAGATTTGGCAAAATGGTAGGTGTTTGCTAATGAAGTCATGGATATTACTGTCTATATAAATAACTATCATGACTTTAGTTTATGATTCATTCAATTTTATCTTGAAATTTAATATGGTTACTTTTCAGTTAATAGTTTATAATTATATAGACAATTGCAAAAAAACTTTGAGACCATTAAATTTTGTTATCAAGAAGATATAGCTTTGAAGATAAATAATTTGACTAACTCAGTATTTTGAGTACTTAATTTTTAAAATATATTGGTAAAAAGAATTTAATTGTAAGGAAAAAACAATTTAATATTGATGTCTTGAAGAATTACCATTAAAATTTACTTTTTACAATATTGAAAAACAATATTTTTGAAGTTTAAAGATATGAGTAATTAATCAAGAATTTTTTGTTTATTGCAGTCGAGTTCTTTAAAGCCTTATCTCACAGCAGTGAGGCGCACATTGACTGCAGCTATGTGTTTGGAAAACTTTTCCTCACAAATAGTCGAGAAACACAATAAGCCTGAAGTAGAAGTGAGAGCAAGCAAGGAATTGCTTTTAACGCCAATTTCAATAAGCAGGAATGCCAATGAGAAGGTTTTGATTGAATCAAGCATTAATAGTATGAGAATAAGTATAGCTGTAAAGCAAGTGGATGACTTAGAAAGAATTTTGTGCCACAAATTTACTAGATTTATGATGATGCGAGCAGAAAATTTCATGATTCTGAGGAGGAAACCCATACCGGTATGTAGAATTTTCATTTTTATGTAGATATTATATCAAAACAAGCAATTCTATATTGCATTTGTTTTACTTATTTTTAATAATTTTTAGTTTTTATTGTACCTCTTACTCTTTTGTTTTTGTTTTAAAGGGTTATGATATTAGTTTCTTAATTACAAACATCCACACGGAGCAAATGTATAAACACAAAATTGTGGACTTTGTTATTCACTTTATGGAAGAAATTGATAGAGAAATCAGTGAAATGAAACTATCAATGAATGCTAGAGCTCGTACATGTGCCGAAGAATTTTTAAAGAGGGTATGTAAATAAAATCTGTTTTATGTAAGAATTTATTAATTCATTTTAATTATTGTATATATTTTATTTTACAGTTCTAGTCGAAGCTCCTGAATGGCACTAAGAATTAAAGAGAAAAAATTGTAATTGAATCATGGATGTATTCAGTTAAGAAAACAACCTATCGTCTGTTATCTCTGGTTTTGTGCACTCTGGAGTAGTACCAAACTTTTCTTGTTATCACTGTTGGTAGTGCAACGTACGAGTGGAGATCAATGTGCTAAAAGAATATGAACCCTGGGTGCTCTAAAGTCTGTTTAATGAACGCAAGCACAAGGAAGCATAAAGATGGATGAATGCCATTTTGTATATGTGTGTAGTGATCTTAAGTGAATGCTGGATTCTCTTTTACCGACATTTATTGTTGCGCTACGTTTAAATAATCATTGCCATATACACTTTTTTAATTTTCTACTTTTTAACATAAAACATGAGGATTTTTAATATATTGTTTTTTTAAATATTGGAAATGCAAAAAACATATAAATTGTAATCAAAATGCAATAGAATTTGCAACAATTAGAGGTTTTATACTGGTGATTATTTAAATATTGAGCAAAATCGAGTCAGTAAAGATTTGTATGAGATACTTCAAGAAAAGTCTTCAATAATTTGAAGAGATGATAGAAGGCATTTATTTTAAGGCCAATTAGGTCAGTCACAAAATGTGAAAGCTCACCACTTAGCAAAGAGCTTTGTTTGTAAAATGCGTTACTCAGGATCTTTTTTTATCCAGTAGCAATATTATTTTAAGGATCGCGAGTATTTCGACTGAGATTGGCATTTATTCACAATGCGTAGCTTTTTAATTTACACGTACAATTTTTTACGTTTTACAATATCTCAAAACATTGAGACACTTTGAGGAAAAGAATTTTTGTAATTATATACCCTATTTATAAACCCTTCAAAAACTTGTGCTACTTTACGGACAACCACGGCGATTTTATAAGATTACTACCGTATATAATTATAAACATTTCTTTTCTCCGTGCGAATTAACCCTCGTAGAGGTTCGAAAATAAGACAATGTTATCATCTTTAAGATCATTATACGCTCATACGTAATCGATGAAGTGAGCATTGAGAATGAAAATAAGTTGTATTAAAGGTTATTACTTATATAATAAGAAAGCTCAAGTAAGTTGTAGGATAATAAAGAGAAAACCCGCGCAAAAAAGGGGCTCAGTGAAGAAAAAAAGAGGAAAATATTAATTGAAGTAACGTCCACACAATTGTTCCCAAAGGAAAACAAACAGTATGCGTATCAAGTTCAACGACTGCCAATTATACATTGCGTACGTGTGCATCGTTACACGCGCATATAAGTATATAAACTTGTTCTTCGCGACGGGCAACGGCGTACGGAATATCAAGTGAGCTCAACAAAATCCTGTTGTATGCCGTGATTTGTAACTCATTCGAGGTATATTTACAACCTGCTCTTACCATCTTATACCTTATATTTATAATAAAAACTCGCTCGGACATCTGTAAATTGATTGGTATTATTTCATTCATATTTCCAATACCCAAATCGGACTGTTTCCTAGAAATGAATGCATTTATACATTTTTTCGCATAATGCGTCGCAAAATATGGTTCGAGTCATGTGCGAAAATTGTCCTCGCGCGACAAACTCACACTTGTGCGAGAATCATCTTTTTCGTACTTGTATCGAAATATATATAAAATAAATTTATACCTACTAAATTTCCTTATGAATAACTTTATTTAGTTTTCGTCAAATATTAAATTAAAATAAGATTCACAAATTAAATTTTATTTAGGAAACTTTTTATTTTCATCAGATTAAACATTTTGACACTGCCATTCTCGAGAACTCTTCCATTTCATATTAAATTTTTAAACTCCACTTACATCACTTCATTTTCTTAATCCTGAAATATACTTAATTTCTCGCAGCCCCAAACCACCTCGTCCAAAATCCCGGAAGCTCCGAACCTCCTAAAAAAGTCCGATCTCGCGGCTCAACTCCTACGCACTTCCTTTCGAATTTCAGGCAAACGACCGGCCCCGTCGAGTCGGCGAGTTACGTTACGGAATTTCGCGGGCGGCCCCGCGGTGCAGCGCATGCCTCTGCGCTCTCTCTCTCTCTCTCTCTCTCTGTCTCCGCGCGGCTCGTTGGGATGCGCGTCAGGTGCGCTGCCGCCGCGCGAACGGACTCGCGATGACCCGCGCGCGGAGACGAGGACGCGGCCCGGACTCTCCTCGGGCACGGAATTTCGCGAGCGACCGATTTGCAAGAGCGGGACGCGCGTGGAGGAAGTTTTTTTAGAGTTCGCGAGGGGATTTTGGATTTTGGGCTTTGAGGAAATTGGTATAATTCGAAGTTGGATGATTTGCAAGTTTAATCTCACTGTCGGAAAGTCCATTAATTGATCGGAAGAAATTAAAAATTTGTGATTCAATTGTGTTGAAAATAGGTACCCTTCGTGGTTACGTTTAAAATAGGAAAAACATTTTGGAAAAGTTAAAACTGGGTTTAAAAAATGTATAAAAAGTACTGCGAAGAATAAGACTTAGAACAAATGAACCTCGGACGTAAGGTGCACGGATATTCGTGTAGGATTCACTTGTTATTTACTCAAAGAGATAAACGTGAAATAGACAATAAATGGGAAAAAATCTGTCAACATGCATTAAAAATGTATCATTACTCACTAGATTTGGATACTGTGAATTATAAGCAAACAATTTACAAGCAACACTGATGATTATTTCAATATTACGATTTATTTTGCAGAATTTAAGAATTAAAAAAAAATGCTATCTCAAACGAAGACTTCAACAGCTATAACTGTAACAGAAAACTATTTTTCCAACAAATGATCTTTAGTGTCCTCTAACTCCTCACAATAGAAAATCGCTTTGAAATACGCTCCATCCTCCCGGTGAAATCCTCCGCTATCCGCAAAAAACGCTCCCCCGAAAACTCTTCAAATCGATCAGGAGCGATTTAAAAAGAAGACCACTGCATAGAAACAGGCGCGCGATAGATGTCAAGATGCTTTATCTGCCCTTTTTACAAACATCAGCATGCAACCGATCTCCCGGGGATTAGACGCTCTTTCTCTCTTCCCCGGTTATCCGTTTTCCCTCCCCCCCCCCCCCTTCCTCCCATCTCTCTCGAGTCTACGCGTACCTACGCGTATAATCCGTTCCTATGCTCGTCCCTGCCCTCCGAGAGCTCCGCCGCCGCGGCAGTTTAGTCCCTCGTTCTGTTTCTCCAGAAATGCAAAAGGAGCAATAAAGCGGCACCGTTCCGCGGAATAAAAGACGCTGCGAGTGAGTTTTTTATGTGGGATAGGGCTGCATTTATGCGCGATAAAGGGGTCGCCTTTGTGCTGAGGAAGAATTATTATGGAGGATGCTCAGTTTTGCGCGGAAAAGCGTCGGGATTAGATGAAGCTAAATTGAAATTAATTACAATTAACACGTTTTGTTTGATTATGAAGGGTTTAACTGAAGACAACTAAATAACGACAGAAGAAAATTGGTGCAAATCTAAAATACTCAGTTTTAAATTTTAAAGGCCGCGTAGAAACTTGAATTCATTCATAAAATGCAAATTAATTGTGCTCTGCGTGCACCAACGTAAAAAGTACACTTTACGGTCTCCTTCCATCAACAGTTTTTTCTCTCCGAAGCAATCTTCCAATCCTCGCGTTTCTCACCGAACTTTCGAGCGCGCGAAAACCGTAAGAGGAAAGGGTTGCGGCGGCCCGGAGAAAAAATATGCGTCAAAAATACCGATCACTTTCTCGCCCGGGCGCATAAACACATCGGCCGTCGGCGAGAAAAATGCGCGCTGCGCAACTGAAAATTTGCTCAGCGGCGTAAGAAAGAAAAATAGCGCGAGCGAGAAAAAACGGGGGCGTAAAAAGGGACGAAAACGAGGGAGGACCATCCATTCTCCTTCATTTCCGCCCCCCGCTGGGAAAAACAAACGGAGAAAAACGAACGGTGGAAGAGAAAGAGAGAGAGAAAGGAGAGAGAATTTTAGGGTCGCGAATTTGTACGCGATGGTTATAAAGTTTGCCTAAGCGACTTGCCGGCTTTTTTTCCTTTATGGGCTTCTAAACAATTTCGCCGAGCTTTAACCCTTTCGCCGACGAGGAGAGGAAGGAAGGAGGTTTGACTTTTTGCGAGGAGATTCTTCTTTTGGTCTTTTCTTATGAGGGTCAGGATGGGATTTACTTTGGAGTGGAGAAAGTGGACGGGGTTTAGGGGGGAGCCGCTTGATTCGGAGATGAATTTTTACGGAGTTCCTTTTTAGAGTGTGGCGCTGAATTTATCGTTGAAATAGTTAATCTGGATGTTTAATTAAAAGCTATATCGCTTTTATGTTCGTTTATAAAAAGCTTTACTTTTTTTTTTAATTTTATCGAATTATATATATTGACCGACTTTAATCTTGTACAATAATATTTAATACGCCTGCAAGACAAACTGCAGATGTAGTTTTGGTGTAAAGCATGTCAGCATGTGCGAAAATGAATCAGTAGTTTGATAATCTTGACTGACGTTAGATGTCTTACCGATCTCTGCCATTATCCACTTAACAAGTTCTATTTAAACTCTAGTCATAGACTTTTATATAATACTACAAATATAACACTGCATTTAATTTTGCGTTTCTAAACCTCCTAACTTCATCCCCCGAGTATTTAAATAACTTAAACCGTCTCTTTGACTATTAAATAGTGAATAATACTATCTTTCCTTCAACAACAATTACTTTCGAAAATAACCGCAGGTCCTTCTCTCCCTTCTCGAAATCCAAGTCGTCCTTCCCGAAGTCAATTCCAACCCGTTTTCAAACGCACCTCACCCCCGAAATTCGGAAAAGCATCCTCGGCACCCTCCCCGCCCTCACCCCTAACGCCTCGAACGGCGCCGCTCCGTCGGCGTCCCCGCAAGCTCGCAAGCTCCCTCGGCAAAAACGGGAGCGCTGCTCTTGCGCATCGCGTCGGCAGTTCTCTCCCTCTTTCTCTCCCTCCCTCCTCCACCATCTCGCGAGCCTCCAGCTCCGCGCTCTCGGCGGCGGCGGCTCGGCGCTCAGTCGTGTGAGGAGTGTGGCCCGCGTTAGGTTTAGCGATGCGCCGCGAGCTTGGGTGCGGCGTGCGACCCCTGCGAGCCTCGTCAGCCCCTAAGCCGCCGGGACCGCCGTGCGCGAGACCGCTGATAATAATAATAATCGAGTCCCGTCGTCAGCTGTGAGAGGAGCCGCCGAGGGAGAGCGAGAGCGAGAGGCAACGAGGAGAGGAGAGAGGGCTCTTTTCAGTTAACTCATGTTCATCCCGGATACCCTGAGGAGCTGCATGGTGGAACCGGATGTCTCGACTTATCTGCAGGCCCCTTCCGTAGGACAGGTGAGTCGTTTTCGGATTGAAACTTTTTGGGGGAGTCTTGGTTTTGGGGTTGAGTACGGGGTTGCGGGGAATTGGAGGGAAGCTAAGTGAGGTTAGAGGCTCGGTTTGGTCCTGCAGTTTTTCTTGTTGTCGCTGGAAAGAAGCTTCGTTTTTAGTAATTTAGAAGGAGATTTTGTGCAGTTGTCAAATAGCAAGAATTTATTTTTCATTAAATACTGCAGTAACTGTTTTGCAATTTTATAACTAAAGTGTTTTTAAACTTTCATTATAAATTACTGGTCATTTTTAAAAAAAGTAATTTTTGCAAAAAACGCACAAAGATTTAGAAGTTTAGTTTACTTTTTCTGACCATTTAGAAAAGTTTCTATATTCATTCAAATCTATAGAAATTTATTAAAAACATAATTCAATATTTTGTATAAAAATAATTATAAAAGCGGCTAAATAATGTGTAATTTTTTTTTCTAAAATGGGTTATCTTGAAGAACTATTCCAATACACAGAAAACAACAAATGTCCATTTCCACCTACAGACAAACGCACCGATTAAGTACCCAAAATCAAAGCCTTCTCAGCGCTAAAACACCACCAAATCGCGTCTCCCGTCAAGCCCTTACCCTAAAAGTCCCCAATCCAGCTCGGTGTCTCGGTGTCGTTACCAAGGGAGCAATCGGCAAAAATATTGACACTCGCTCTCTCTCCTCGCGCTCTCTCGCGTCGCGGCGTCATGCGGTGCGCGAGGCGCGAGCGGAGAGAGAGATGCTGCAGTGCGAGCACGTGCGCGCGGGGGCCCGAGAGCCGCAGCGTCGATATATAACGCCGTACTCCCGGCGCTCTCTCCCTCTCTCTCTCTCGATTGCCCGATAATGCGAGAGGAGAGCGCTGCGCTGACGCCCGCGGGTGGGAGGCTGGTTTTTCGAGACGAGCGAATTCGGATATTACGTAAGCGGACGCAGTTTTTGGGGCAGGGGGAGGGCCTTTTTTTTGGGTTTGGGGGCTGGTGGGACACTTCGTAATTGGAATTTTCGCGTAATTTATTCTAAAATTAGTGCCTCATTTCATCGCCACTTTACCCTCTAAAACAAAGATTTAAATAATAAGAAAGACGCGCCAACTTCGCAGCCCGCAATCAACGAAAAGCATTACGCTCGCTCCTCGGAAATGCCTAAACTCTAAAACCCGGGCGTCAATTAAGCGTAATTTCTTTACTATTCCCCCGCGCCGACTGCGCCGCCAAAACTCGGCTCTCGTGCGCTCGCGAAACTTTCGTCCGTCCGCGCGCGCCGGCGAAATAAAACCGACGCCGCCCCCGCCGCCGCCTCAGTTGTTAACTCCGCGATCTCGAAGGGGCGCTTCTCCTCGCATCTCCCGACGAGGAGGAAACGGACCGGCAAATTGCGCCCGGCACTCTTTTTCTGCTAATTAAGCGCAAAACGATCATCGCGGCGAGAAGCGGCGCCGGCACGCGAGCCTGCCTGTCGAGCCGTCAGCCGAGATTTTTGCCGAGGGATGCTAGCTGGCTTTTTTGCGCGCGCGGCCCGCGGCAAAGTTTCGCTCTGTTGCCGGGGAGTTGGGCCGCCGTCGCTCGGCGATTCGGGAGGTGAGAGGACGGCTGTTGTTTTGACGTGGGATCGTTGCTGCATTTGATGGGAGAACTTTTTCGGGATTTGGGTTATTGGATAGGGAGGGTGGGGGGCTTTTGGAGGGATCGATTGAGATCGATTGGTACGATTGGGTTTCGTGAAAAGAGGGCATAAAAGTTTTGTGATAAATAAAGGTACGATTGGAGGAATGAAATTTTAAAATAAAAGTAGAATATGCAAATTTTACTTGAAAGAAGCGGAAGTTTTTTTTTTAATATACAGAACGATCAATTAATAAATGTAGTTGTACACGGTAATTGGTATATTTTTTCAAAAGAAACGAATTTGACTTTTACAAGCGGTTTTTGAAAAGGAAATTTAATTTAATGCGCCCAACGTGACTGGATTTCAAATATAAATTTATTCATAGGAAACTTTACACGTCGTAGCCTTGGAATTCTTCTGTAATTGTCACTTCAAAAACTTTACAGCAAACATAAATTAAACATGCTTCTCGTTTTCAAGAATATTCTCTCTATTTTGAATGCATTTAGTACAAATTACTTTCAAGAGGAAAACAAAACGCTTTATTTATGTGATCGTCGTTTTAAAACAATCGCTAAATCTTTATGCGTTTAATCGCTGAATGGTAGATTGGATTCCTTTAGTTCTACATATGCAGAATTTTACCAAACTCTGTGAAAGAAATCAAAATATTAAAGTACCTAAACTCAACTTTGCAATCCGTTTAATACACATTCGCAGGCAGTAAATTTTAAAAACATTCGCTTTATCCAGCCTCTTAACCCCCCGCAAGATCTAGCTCCGCGCAAATCCCCGCGTCTCAGCCGCCTCTATTCCCTATTTATACATCTCGAATTCCAGCGGGGGCCCCGCGGCGAGAGAAAATCACCGCACCTGTGCCTCGAAAAACCCCTCGCGCATCATCTCGGCGCGCTCTCTCGGCAAAGTTCGTCGTCCTCCCGCATCGCTCCTCTCCTCCGCCCCGCTCGGCGACGACGACGCAAACTTAGCCCGGTCATTAGCGCGTCGTACACACACACTTTATTTAGGCCGAATGTTATTCCTTCCGTCCTGGCCGCTCGCGCGCGCTATCGGCCCGCAGGCGCGCAACTCGTCGCTGCCTCCCTTTTTCGACGAGGCGCGTGCCAGACCGCCGCCGCCGCCGCCGCTCTAAGCCGCTCCGCGAGCGATGCAGATCAGCTGGCCGAGGAGAGGGCTCTTCTCCTCTCTTCGAGCTTGCCTTTCGTGTCGACGGTGCAGTTTCGCGGGGACTGCGGGAGGCTTTTTCAGCGGCCGCGCGGCGCTGATTGCGTTTTTTGAGGGAGACTGCAGGGGCCGATATTGGGGATGGGTTAGTGATAGTTGATTTTTGGACGATTTTTGTTGGTGCGAGTAGGTTTCGTAATGGATTTATCAAAAAATTAGATCGGAACGGGGACGTTAATTTCTCGGTTATCATGTCGAGTACGAGTTTGAAAAATGCAGTTTTTAAGAAAAAGAGTTTTAAAAAGTTTTCGAAAGAGTTTAGCTGTAAACTGCGCTCACTTGGTTACAGTCCTTTATAACTTTTGGAATTTTCTAGTTTTCGGAGAAAAGCTTTCGTGAACTTATTCGAAAAGAATAGCAGAAAAATAAAATGTTGCTGAATCAATTTTTGGACGAAAACAAGAGAATCTTCCTTTTTGTTGCTTCGCGTTTATTGCGTATTTTTATATTAAATTTTTTAATTTAAATAAATTTCACGGAAAATCTGTTTTAGTTTAGCAAAAAACTAACTTGTAGCTGAACAATACAAATTCAACATTCGTCAAAAGCTTATTTGCCGAGCTTTCCAAACTTCCGCGACAAACGCAAAACCTCGACAAGGAAAAAGTTGAAAAAAAAAAACCTATCGAAAACGCGTTTAACTCCACAACAATAGCAGCTCCGCGCCCCAAAAAACCAATAACCGAACTCTCGCGCAATAAAGATAAACGCCCGCAATTTCCATCCCCGAGAAGGCGCATTTCACCGCGTCAATAAAAAAAAAAGAAGAAAAAAAAAACGCAGCGTCGAAAAAAATCCTCCCCCAAACAAACGCTGCGTTCGAATTCATCGGTCTGCGTACAAAGAGATTATTGCGCCGCTCCGGTCAAAAGACGGCGACGGCGGCGGCGGCGGCAGTTTCCTCGGAGAAAGAAGGAGGGCGGCGGGGGCGGAGGGATCGGAGTCGAGATTGCGCTTCCTCGTGTGAGTGTCGCCAGACAGAGAGGAGTTTGGCTATCGATCGGCCGGTAGCCGCTCGGCTATTTTCCTCTTTTCCTAGCCGCGCGCGCGCGCGCCCCGATGTACATATGTACTCGCGCTCTATTTCTCTTCCCTGCGTTATCGCTGGATTTCGGCGAGCCTTTGCTCTTCGCTCTCTCGCTCTCTCTCTCTCGCTGGATTTTCCTCTTTTTGGGGGCTTTTAGGGGAGGATGTGTGGCTGTTTCGTTGATTTTAAAAAGTTTTACGGTTCCGCTGCGTCGGCCCCGACCCTCTCTCGCGTGTATGTCTGCGCCGTGCGGTCGCGAGAGCTATGGAAAAGGCATTCCCGACTTTTTCGCCGTTCGCCCCCCGCCTCCCCCCTATCTTCCTCTGCGTTCGTTAGGGGTTAGATGCTGAAAAGTGCATTGAAAGCTTTTTTTTCGGGACGTCTGCGGACGAAATTTAAGGCTTTTTGCCGGGGAGTTTGTTTATTTATCAAATTGCCGTTGTTTCGTTTGTATGATTGGAGTAGTGGGATTAAGGAAGGCTTACTTACGGAGGGTGGATTTTGATTTGAAAATGTAAAAAGGTGGATGAAACACTTTTTTTTTTGTTTTTTTAACCGAGTTTGTTGCGGCTGTCTGATTTAACATAAGTTAATTTATTAATTTTTTTTATTGAGTAAATTAAAACGATATTAGAATCAGTGTTATTGAGAAATGTGCACTCATAAGGATTATAGATTTTGATTTGTAAGCAGAAAATGATTGATGATATCAGAAGATGAAATCTCCTACGCTTAGTCTGCCCTTATACACATCGGTATATGTGCAACCTACTATATTAAGGGTGAAAGATAAAGTGTATTAGTTCCCATGAGTTTTACTTTGTCTGCCGATATATCACGCTTTTTGCAAATGATAAATTTTCAATTTGCTTAAAATATTTTTTGAAAAAACATTGAGAGCTATTAGACAGTCAAAGTTCCCTTAAAATCATTTGGGAAAAATGAAATGATGTTAACGCAACTTGTTCTAATAGTATTAGTATTTAACTATTAGTATTACTATTTTAGTGCACTTGATGAAAATATATTTCTATTTTAAAATTTTTGGTCTACTGTAAAATCTGCAAATTTTATAAAATATCTAAACTAAAAAATATTTTCAAATTCTTAATTTTTCCGTCGTAAATTCCACATTTGTTATCTCTTTTTCAAATGAATAAGTGGGTCGCACTTTTTTAACATTCCTCTTTTAACCCAACAATTTAACGGTTTACTGAATTCAATAGTTATCGAATCAAGCTATTGATTCTTGCATAACATACGAAATACCCCTGCCCTACTCCGCGCGCCCAAGATTGAAAACGAGATGAACCTCCCGATAACGTAAAACTTAAAAATCCTCCAATAATCTAAATCTCCCCTCCGCGCATTCAATACCACGCGTCCAATTCAAAATCCCGAAATCCACTTAAAACTCGCCTCGAAGCAGCCTCGCCTCCTCCACCCTCCGAGCGGAATCGCGTCTTCTCCCCCCGAAATACCCCGAGACGTCGCGGCGGAAAGCAGCGCTCAGCAGTCGCGGGAACGGTGTGCGGCGCGCTCTGCGAGCTGCGGCTTTTTCCTCGTTAGACGCTCCGCTCGCGCGCGCCGCCGCCGCTGAAAGGTATATGCCCCCGTCTAATTAAGCGATTGAGGAGCTTGATGCCGAGCGCTAATGGGGGTAATGATTCGGGAGGGAATTTTGGGAGTATCGTCGCGGCAATTAGTAAGGGGCTGATTTTGTTTAGAAAAATTTAGGAGTTTAATTTTGAAGGAAATGCACTTTGGTGCCACTAAAAAGTATATATTTCGGGAGAAATAAAAGGAGATTTTTAACGTTTTATAATTAACAATTTCAAGTCGTGTAGATAATTATAAAAAAAATGAGTTCTGTAAAATCTCTATACGACGCTATTAACGATTTTGCGACAAATTACGCAAATACATAATGAAACTTTAAATTACCATAATCTACTTATATCTCCTCCTGCCATTACCATAAACAACTAAATCTTATCTCCTTACTCCTCATCTCATTAACAACTCTTCTCATTTAAATTTTTCCCCAATTGCCGTTCCCCCTTCCCCGAGCCATCCACCTCTCCGAGCGCCCTCCTCCCCCCAGCATCCGCGCACAATATGCACACAAGCACGTATTATTCCCGCCCTCTTCCGAGGGCAAGATTGCGGCGGGAAAGTATATTCCAGCTTTCGCCGGAGCTCTCCGTGCTCCTCTCGCGGCGGCGGCGGCGGCGGCGGTGGTGGTGGTAGTCATCGCAAAAATCCGCATTTGGGACGGCGGCGGCGGCGGCGGTCGCTTTTCTTGTTGCAGATTTTATTTGGACGACGTTCAAGAGATGTAAAAGCGTTACCTTGAGCGTTCTAGCATTGATTTTTGCGGAAGCGGCGAGTGTGTGCACGCGCGCGCGCAAGAGAGAGAGAGAGAGAACTTGAGACGACAAGCCGGTGAAAGCCCGACGGGATTTCTTTATTTACCGATCGGCCGCTGCCGAGAATTTCGCCGCTTCTTTCTCGCCCCTTTTCTAAGGTGATTTAGAAGCTTTCTTTGAGCGTTAGGATATCTGACGGGCTGTTTTTAGATTTTATTTGCTGCTTTTTTAATTGCACGACTTTTACGAGTACATTTATTTATGTTTGTGCGTGAATTAAATTTGATAAATTATGTAATATTCAATTCGGATTTTAAGCGTGATTTTTGCTGTTTCATTTTCTGCCCCTGGGTAGTGTATAATGATTCACCCTTTATTTGTCAATGTAAATTTAGATATTTAATCAAGCAAAATTAAAAATTATGTTGTAAATTTAAATATCGTTTGCATTTATAATAATATAATAATTTAAAGTCTTAAAAACTGGTAAAAGATTCAAACGCTTCGATGAAGCGTAACTAAAACTGAAAATTTATCGAAGAATCCATTCGCCGAATAAATCCTGTGCAAATTTGACAGCCGAAAAGGTGTCTATTTAAAGAAAATATACTCACACCTCGTTCCGCGCGCGATATTTTAAAAAGCTCGGGAAACAAGGAAGAATAGTTAATCCGAAGTGTCTACAGGATGTGATTTGAATTCGTTAAAGGAGTTGTTCCATCGGGGGAAAGAGACGGATAAAGTCGGAGAAACGGGGTGGAAGGACAGGAGGAGAGAGAAAAAAAAAGAGGCGAGCGGACCGGCTCTCCTCGCAATAGGAGTTCTTGATTTTATTATTCCCCTTGAGAGATTCGAAACGAGGAAAGAATCAGCGAGCGAGTTTCCTGCGCACGTTTTCTAACGCTATAAAATCATAGGGCTCTCGCTCCCACCGGGGCCCACCTTCATTATTGACCGAGAGCAAGCCCGGGAATTTTATTTACGAAACACGAAGCCGTCAAGGATTCCTTAAATCATTTTCAAACAGACAATCGGGACGGTCCGTCGGCACCTCCGGCTTCAATTTACTTCTTGTAACGGTGTCTTTTGTAACGATGTGTTTATTAATGATTTATTAACATTGCCAAAAAGGCCCGAGGCAGGTTATTATAATATTTGACCAACGAAAGTTCAAATTGGTGTGTTGTTCTAATTAATTAATAATTAATAATTTCGCAGACACAGCTGATGGAAAAGATTTTTAAATAAAATTGTAGCACTGTAAATTGACGTCATCTCTCTCCCTCTCTCTCTGTCTCTCTCTCCGAATCTCATCGGCAAAACATATACCCATTTAAACCACTATCCGGAACTTAACTATTAACTTTAGGTAATACCAGCGCGATTTATATGCAATGTATCCTATTTATTTCTTGCGCAGCCTTCTTCTACTTCAGATTATACCTAATTACTCTTTGAGTTATGAATTATTGTTTTTACTAGTAAAACTGAGTATGTTACCTTCTGTATTTTTCTTAAGAATCGTGAAAAAAGTTTTTAAAAATTACCACTAGGTGGCGTTCGATTGATTATTATTTCTATAGTATATTTGAAATTAAAATGCTTCTTACAACGAATTTACTTTTTATGAAGATTTGAAATTCTTATTCACAAAAAACATAAAACTTTGAAAGAACAATCGTGCAGGAGGCTTATTTATCAACTTGCAAACCCGTTTATATAAACAAAATAACAATTGCAAAGCACTCTAAGCAGACCCCCGTCGACAACTCCCAAGCAATTAATCAGCCAAGCATCACCGAATCCTCTCGCTCCTCGCAGCTCCAGCAACTTGAAAAGGCCGCAAGCTCCGCGCGCGCAAGCACAGCGCCTCGTGGCCGCCTCGAGAATCGAGAGTATCTCCTCTCCTCACTCTCACACTCGGCCATCATCACGCACTCACACGCGCGCGCGCGCACACGCACACGCGCTCGGCGAGCGCGTAACGTCGGCGGTTCGAGGGCAGCTCTAGCAGCGAGCAAGCTAGGACAGCGGCTATTAATAACCGTTTGGGGTGCTCTGTACCTGGCCGCGGCGCGCGCGGTGGTACATCCGAGCGGCTCCGTCCACCGGCGTCTCAGTGTCGTCGCGACGCCTCCGAACGTCGTGTCCCTCTCTCGTGTTTTTCAGAGGCAGGCTTCCGAGGATCCGAACAGAGGCGCGAGTGCGAACTGAGTGAGTCCGCGGAGCTGCTGGTTATTGGTGCCCGCCGGAACGGAGAGCGAGGCGAGAGAAAGTGGACTGTGCGATCTTTGGGACAAGCGACGCGTCGAGATTTCGGATGATTTTGCTGTGATTTTGAGGAATATAACCGGGGGAGATTTGAATGGTTTCGATCGTAGAATGTAGGGATAATTTTATAATCGGAGAAGATAGCTTGATTTTGTGGAAGTTAGCTTTTGAAATTGGGAGGAAGCGCGATTGAGTGATAGTAAGGGAATGATTTGCAGAGTGTAAAATTAGCGGAAGATTTACGGGTATTGACGTTTAGAAAGTAGTATTTTTAAGATAGTTATGTAAAAAGTACTTTGCGGTTTTATTAACTAAAGCTAAGAGCTTTTAAACTAATCATTCAAATGTCGTGAAAAATTGAAATTTAATGCTACGCATTTTTAGGAAGGAGTATAAATAAACCGAGTTTAATTATAATACTAATTAATTAATAAATTAAGCCTGTTTTCTAGGAACGGTTTTAGCTAACCTAAAATGAAGCAAGCGTGTGACAATTTAAAAATACCTTAGTCTTATAGTATTTTAAAGTTAAATTATTTCGTTAGATTTCACGTAAATCTTTCACAGAAGCTTAGCATTCAATTAAATTCTATATAATATTACAGCGCTATCAGAATGTAAATCTTGTATTTTAAAATTTAACTTTATTTACGGATTAAAAAAAATAATACGGATAATGCAATTGACAAGCAAACATTTAAATTATTGCTGCATTAAATCAGTAAAACGTAGAATTGTTAATGGAATAAATAAATAAAAAGAGTCTTTGCTCTCTTTAAGTTTGTTCGGTGCTCGAATAAAAACATTGTGCGATCGGTGAGGTTGTTTTCGTAGGTGACGAAAATAAACTAACCGGATTCCACAGATTGAAGTGCATTCAATTGTTTTTTAAAAGTGAATAAGGCTTTTTTATTCCATGAAGCTTAATATAGTTTCATTAACGAAATAGACTTTCTATTCCTAAAGTAAATTGCTTTTTGCTACGTGACTTTCTTATTTAATTTAAAGTAAATCATTTTTAAATAGCTTAAAAAAGCATGTATAAACATTTGTCAATATATTTCGATAAAATTTTCAAGTTTGTTTAGAAAATAGTATTAAACTCTAAAAATTTATAAATATTACAAGCTTCTCTAAACGTTAAAAATAATTGTACTTTTTTTACAAACTAATTACAGTGCACAAAGAAACGGCATTTTACTCTAATCAAAATCTCTAGACTAATTTTAATCAAAATCTAAAACAGAATAAATTTAAACATCCGCCGCGGCTCTTTAGCGCAAAACTTGAAAGCCTCGAAAAACAATCGTCATCTTCGCGACTTTTCCGCTTCTGCAACCTCGAGAGATAAAATCCTGCGCTTCCGCCCTCCGAAGAAGAACTTATCGCGTTAAAAAAAACTTGCCGCTCGGGGCGAGAAAGCACTTTTCGCGGGCCGTAATCGCGGGCTGTAATTACGTAGCGATTCAAAAGTCGTCGTCGTCGTCGTCGGCGGCGACGGCGGCCGGAAGACTCGAGGCGTCGCGACGGCTGCGGAGAAGGTCGGGTCCGCGTCTCGAGGACGGCGCGCGCGCTCGAGTGATTTTTTACGCGGTGTTTAATTGCTTATTTATTTAGAGCCTTAATAAACGATCGGAATAATGGCGGCGGCGGCGGCCAAGCTATATTTGGATGGTGGAAAACGCGGCGACGCCGCGAAAATAGCGGCCTGATGTATACGGACCAGTTGCAGGAGATTTAATGAACGTTTTCGAGGGAGGGGAGGCGCAGGACGATTGTTGTTAATTAACGGAGGTTGTAGAGGAGCGGAATTTTTTTACACGTGCAATCTGCATTAAGATACTAAGTGATGTGTACAAATTATTTGCACGTTTTTCGTGTATTAGAAGAAATTTTAATTTCTTATACTAAAACAAAATTGTGCGTCAAACAAGCTTAAAAGTAAACGTTAACTGTAGTATTAAATTATTTTTATATCAAAATCTAGATAAATTTTTTATTCGACGATACCACTTTACTTTGTGAATAAGGAAATTAATCTTGAATTATAAAATTCGCCAAGAATACCGATCAAATAGACATTTTCACGCAAGCGACTGGATTCTCTCCACCGCCGCGCGGGGACCATTCAAATTTTCTCCCGAAAAATTCAGCAAAATCACAAAAACAATCTCAGACTCCCCGAATCCGGCGAGAGCGAAGCGAATCCGCGGCGTCCAATCGAAATCCCGAGCCTCGACTCCGGGGCTCGAAAAAGCTCCGGGCCATTCTTCAAAGCAGTCACAAATCACCGAGAGAGAGAGAGAGAGAGAGAAAGAGAGGCCGGCAGAGAGAGAGAGAGAGCCGGACGGGGCCCGTAAAAAGGGCTCCGAAAAATCGGCTATACCTCTCCGGCGGGGCTTTTTCTCCGGCCGCTCTCTCTCTCTCTCTCGGCGCGCCACTTTTTTCTCGTCTCGCATCGCGCCGACAGAGTTTCCCGAGAATCCGGCGTGCGCTTCTCTCGGCCTCGCTCGAAATAAATGTCGAGCGCGCCAACGAGCGAACGAACTGGCGCGACGCGAGAGGAACCTGTGCGCGCCGCCGCCGCCGAGTGTCTGACGCTGCCGCTGCTGCTGCAGCGGCCTGCGGAAAAGCGCGCGCGGGATCGGGATCGGGCGCGTACGGATTTTTTTTTTTTTTTTTGCTCGTTCGACGGCTTTTACCAGTTTGTTTTGCGCGCGAATTTAGTTGCAGTGGATTTCCGAGCGGATTCTTAGTCGGATCGCTTGAATGGGACTTTAATAATCAAGCTGGTCGTTTACTATTGCACCGCGTATTTTTAAAAATTTACCTTAATAAAAGTGTTCAATGGCAATGAAAGCTCGCGATCGCCGAGTTTTCCTTAAGTTACATATACGTTCTCCCAGATTAAACGTAACTTGTATTAAAATCCAATTTCAGCAATAAAATTCTCCGTCCGTCCGCGTAAACCACACCGTGTCTTCAAACCCCGTCCAGTTCCCTGGAAATAGCAGGCATCGCCGAGAGAAAAGCGCCCGAGCAGCTGATAACTGAAACTGTGATCAAAACAGAAAAAGGAAAAAAGTGAGTGCGCGAACCGAAAAATCAAGCGGAGCTTAAAGTGCGCCGGACGACGGAGGTGTGTGAGTGGGCGGCGCACAGATGAGGCCGCGAGCACGAGGGATCGAGGCGAGCCGACGGGGCCGACAGCTCAGGCTCTGACAGGGCGCCGAAGGAGACAAAGAAGGCCCCTGCTGCCTTAAAGACCCGCTAAAGTGTGAGGAGGGCAGGGAGCGCGGAGAGCGCCCGGTGCTTGCGAATACTCGATGGTTCGTGCTGACAGTTTTTTTACTTTTTTCGTATGTATATAGGGGCTATAAGCTTATTTGCACTTTCGTTGGATGCAGTTTTTGGGGACGGCTCGACCTTAATTAAGTTTCGAGTACTATATTGTAGGTCCCGAAACGTTGCGCTTGGATTTCAAGTTCGCGTGAGTCAGCGGGACAGAAATTAAGCTCGGGGGAAAAGCTTTTATATTCGAGTGGAAACTGCGTAATTCTCTTGAAACTGCTATCTATTTATATAATAAAGGTAGAAAATTTGATAATTTCGCCTCGACAAAGAACGGAGCCTTTTCATATTTCGAGAAAAGACCTTCGCAGTACAGACGTTTTCCGGTTCCAAGCTGTATTTCAGGATCACTTTTTTGCTAATTAATAAATTCCGCGCTAAGCAAGGGTGCGCCTAAAATTAAACGCCTCGGGAATTTAGATTTCGTGTAATAAATAAATCTTTGTAGTGCGTTGGATATATGTTATTACACCCAATATATTACCTGAATATTTATTCTGGTATAAATAAATGGCACATGAACTTGAACAAACTTTCTGTACAACTTTCTGTTCTTATGCACTTAAATAGGATGATTAATTGGAAATTCTTGACAAAAATAGTGTGACACGAAATTCAGAATAGTTAATAGTACCTTCGATACAAGTTGTAATGAAAATCTTATCTGATTAATCTAATAATAATTAGGAACTTAGGTAAAAAATTTTGTAGGATAAATAAGCAATTTAAACTATTGTATGATAAAAAGCAGCGCGTAAATTTTCATTAAAAATAAACGGTTATCCAAAAAAAATGCAGAGGAAGATTGGAAAGACTACGTATAGACTTGACTATTCGCAAAAGTCATTTTGCTCTTTATGGTAACATATGGGATATTTAAAACTTACGTGCTCCTATTGATATAATTATTGAAATAGATTTTTTCGGTAATACTGTTAGATAAAAGTCATTCAATTTTTGCAACAGCTCTTCCTAATAAAGATTAATCTGCTTGATAACTTGCGAAATCGAAACAACGTCATGAGTAATTTCCAAGCTTAAAATTGCCATTGCCGTCATTCAAATTGTGTATTTTCTTTAGAAATGAAATTCTCTGGTAGTTTCTCCATATTTGATGATTAATGGATACGGCATACGAACCGTGAAAATTTGAAATTTGAGCTTCAAGTTTAGTATTTATATAAATCAACTTTCTACTTACGTAAATCTAAATTAAAAAACTAATTTATAACCCTTACTCTCGAGCGTTTCCACCAAAGTTCTCGAAATTTTTTCGAACAACGGCAATCCGAAGCATTAATTTCGACTCCCCCCAAATCAATATTACACATCCCGACGGCCTTTCCCCCTCCATCCTCCCTCCGCATTCCTCGAAAGAAAGGGCGAAAACTCGAAATTCCGCGACTCTCTTTAGCAACCCCCGCGGCATTAAGAGCCCCGGTGCCGTTCCGCGCGCGGTGATGAATCAAGGCTCGGTTCCGGCGCAGACACTTCGGCGAGATATCGATCTGGCCGTTCGCTCTCTGCTCGCTCGCTCGCGAGGAAAAAGAGAGCTCGGGCTCCCTCGAAAAAAAAGAGAGAGAAAAAAGAGGAAAAAACGACGAAATCTAGCCGACAAACAGACACATTCTCGGCGCGCACTCGGAATACGGAAATATCTCGCGAGCGGAGAGAGAGAGAGAGAGAGAGAGAGAGAGGCCTGACGCTGCTATTTCGAGTCCCACTTCGGACTCGACGCGGAGACAAGCGCGTTTCGTAATATCGGCAGCGCCGAGCGCCCGAGTTTGTCACTCGGCTGCACTCGAGCGAGACCTAATCACTGCCGAGAGAGCGCAAGACGCAGCGGCGGGGTGGATTTTGCTCGGAGATCGCCGCTGCGCGCTTTTCGATTTGTTTTTTTAGGGGCGCGGATGGTTTTTTTTGCTATTCATTTTTTCGAAGGTGAAGTTTTGGGAAAATTAATTGTTGATCTTTCGCTCGATAAGTGCTCGAGTTTTCAGAATGTTTGAGAGTTCTGCGATAAATTGAATTTCAAGATAGAAATAGTTTAATTATAAATTCATTCCCGATTCATTTAGTGTAACAATTATTTCAAAATGTTATTGAGGGCTATTTTCAAAATAATTAAAATTTTAACGAAGACACTATTTTTGTCAAAAATATCAATTAAAAATGAAAAATACATTATTAAATTAATATGTTTATATTTAAAAAAAATATTTTGTAAATGTAGCAAAAGGAATAATAAAATCAGCACTAATTAACTTTCTTATTAATTTATAAATTTATTTAGTAATGATTTTTATCCAAAATTTTGTTCAAATTCAAGAGCAAAGGATGTAAGATATTTGTTAAAAAATACTAAAATAAGTGTAAACTAATGTATCAGTAGATGTAGAAATAAAATAGTCAGACACAATAAATATAGTTCTCTTTATAGTTAGTTTAAAACTATCATATAAATAAGTTGATGACAAAGAGTTTGGAAATAAGAATAAACAAATTTTTAATAAAAATTTAAGGTTTAAATCAAAATATTATTTTAGGTGAAGTTATACTTGTAAAAGAAAACCCTCAAACCGAACGCGAGGGCACAATTTTTTCCTTTCTAATCAAGAAAAGCAAAACACGATAAAAAAACCTTAGGTCCGAACAAAAAGCTACTTTACAAACCGAGCCTCTAAATTTCCATTATGCGCGCAATAGCAGAAGAAACATCTCCGGCCGCTTCAGCAGCCGAGGTTTGAAAAAGGCAATCGGCAAAATGGACATTTTTACAGTGTCTTTTCTCCGCGCTTTTTAATTCCAGTGTCATTTTTTCCACCGTGTTCGCCCCTCTCCCCCCGAAAAAAAAGGAGGGAACTCCCCCCGCCCCCGCGAGAAAAGAAAAGAAGATAATGGCAGCGCGGCGCACGTGGCACTAAACGTTTATAAAAAGTGGGAGGGCCATTGTTCGGCAGTTTCTAGAAATGAGGCGGGAGGGTGTTAATGGCAGCGGGGAAAATGAAGTGGACGAGCGGATTTTTCAGGGCGATCTCCGTGTCTGCTTGCAGGATGAGTTCCATCCATTCATTGAGGCTCTCCTACCATTCGTGAAGTCTTTCTCGTACACGTGGTTCAACCTACAGGCGGCCAAGAGGCGATACTACAAGAAGCACGAGAAGCGGATGAGCCTCGAAGAGGAACGCCAGTGCAAGGAGGAACTCCAGGTGGGTGCAGTACGCTTTTTTCATTGAAATCGATTTCGATAGCGGGGAAGTTTGAAAAAATAGGGGAAAATATTTATGCATTTATGTGGATTACTTGTCTGTTACTTGAGTTGTAATTTGTAATAGAAAATGTAGTTTCTCACACAAATAATTTAACGAAAATCAGTATATACACTGAGAGAAATTATTGTGTTAAAATTTATGAAATAATCGGTAAATATTTTTAAAGTAACTTGTGAATATTGTAAATATGGCAGTATGTCCTCCGATTACCGAGAATAATAGTAATTTATACACAAATATTTCTCTCAGTGTAATATCTATTAAATTTTGAGCAAAAAAGATATAGGAAAGTAAATTACAATGATTAACAGATACATTAGCAAAAGAGAGTAAGAGCACCAATAAATTTACCGAACCAAATAAGCTCTAACCCCAGCCTTAAAAGCAAAGCAACAAAATCGAAAATAAAGAAGCAATAAATCGATCGACTCGCGGATCAAATGAAAATCGGTCGGTGTCTCGAGCCCCGCGGTGTGCTGATCCCGTCGGCCAAGAGAGTCCGCCGCCGAGAAATTTTGCTCTTAAGAGCAAAAAATAATGAGGTTCGGCAACTATTTTTGGCGCTAAACGACCTCGTGACGTCCTATCGCCTCGACAGTGGTTCTCGTTCTGATTTAAGCGCGTCGACGCGCGCGAACCGCCGCCGCGCCGTCGCTTCCACCCGAGGATCCGTCAGCTGTCCTATTAACGCGCGCCATTAGGCGACTTCTTCTCCTTTTTTTTTTTAGAAGCAATTAATAAAGCGCCGGTTTATTAGGGGAGGGCAAAAAAAGAACTTTCATTGGCGCGCGAGGATTTTTAATTGCTGCGCGGGCTGGCTGCTCTTTTACGAAGTGTAAAATGCGGCTCGTGCGATCGAGAGATTATTTTCTTTTATTTTTTATAATTTTTTGGGATAACAGAGCCGGAATTGATTAAAAGCATTTCCTAACTTCAATTCTCCGAATTCCCCGGCAGTATTTAACCCCCGAATCCCGGCAGAGCTTTCAATTAAAAGAAAATCGCCCTTCCAATTCTCGTCCATTATCGAAAAAAAGCTCCCCGCCGTTCCTCGCGCGGGGCTCTGCGCTCCTCGAAAAATCCGCGTTAGTTATGCGGACAAGTGCCCTGCCTATGCGTCACGGACTCAATCGAGAAGAAGGAAAAACGAGCGAACATCGGAGAAGCGGAGAAGCAGTCGGCAGAAGAAGAAGTCATTGACTTCCGGTTCCGGCGGGCGCGCTACAATTTTTCCATTCCCTATGCGCGTATATACGTGCCTTCTCTCCCTCCGCGCGCAGACAGCGAAAACGTCCGCCCCGCTTCTACCGCAATTCGCATTCTGTTCTGTCTCTCTCCGGCGGCGGTGGCGGCGGCGGCGGCGGCGGCGGCGGCGACGCCGGTCGATCAATATTTTAATCCCGCGATGCTGCAGTATTTAGCGAATGGACACGACTCGTTCGCGGGCCGATTTTTTTTTTCAAGGGACCTTCTTCCTTTTTTTTCGAGAGAGAGAGAGAATCTCTCTCTCACTTTATCGGAAAAGCGTTCGGGTGTGCCGGAGTCTCGATGATTTAGAGATTAGCGGTAATTTATCGCGCCCCGGAAGCGAGAGCTTTGGAATTCGAGGAGGATTTGTCTTCGGGGAGGAAGCTTACAAGATTTGGGGGTGAAGGCTGTCGAATTGGTCAATTTTTTTTTCTTTGAAAGGTTTACTGTCGAGGTGGACGGCTGATTGAATCTTACTGTCTTCGGAATATCATACCGAACCTGGGATTGAATTAATGCATCGTCTTGTTGAATTGATCGAATCTCGTATAAAAAATAATAGATTTAATTATTATTCCGGAAATCAAAGCTTTTCACTTGATTTTTTTCTATTAATTTTTTAAACTTTCTATTTTACGGAAAAATTTATAAAAAAAAAAATATGTGTCAACGCCGCGAAGTAAATCAATATTCATCGTCATAAAAAATTTGCTCGCAACCAACGGGGACGCAGGCGGCGGCGGGCATTGAAAATTTTTTCGCCCAAAACCGACCGAACCAATCCGCCTCTCTCTCCGGGATCCGTCATTTTTCGATGGAATTTCGCGCGTTCGCAGCGCTTTTTTCGCTCGATCCCCCCAGGTCGCCTCCTCTTTTTCCCTCCGGTATTTTCATCCCGTCCGCGGAGCGATTTTCCCTCGTCCTCTCCTCTCTCTCCCCCTCTCCTCCCTCGATCGCTTCAGCGCCGAGCCAGGCATGCAGGCATGTCGCACGCGTGACTTCTGCTCGGGGGCTATGAAATCTGTCAATCGTCGCATCCGAGCCGGAACCACTGCGCCAGTCGATCATGTGATTTGCAGCGGAGGGAGTGGAGGGAGGGAGGGAGGAGGGGAAAAGAGGGTTTTTACCCGAGCGATTTCGCGACGGGCGAGGTGCTTTTTTTTCGTACTTTCGCGGCGACGTGACTTTTTGCCCGAATCTTTGGTAATTTTTCGACTATGGTTTAGGGGGTTTTGATGAGTTTTTTTTTGTAAGGTGATTTGGTATTTTAATGAGAAAAGTTTTGTTTCTTAAACAAATTTACGCGCAAAAGTATTGTTTAATGGAATATATAAAGTATTGTTTTTAATATATCACGTTAAATCAAACAGAATATTTACAAATTCACGAAAGAAATGCACGAACAATTTCGTTTTATCGTAACTCTTGTAAACTTGAAGTACTTATTTATTTATGCCGAACACGCCCGAAAGCAATAGATAAACTTCGAAGATACTCCGAAATTCTACAGTTGAATTGCAGCGCAAATTTGGCATCGACAATGAAACATTGAATTTTGCCGCGCTCTCTTCGAACCGACTGTAAAACTTTATAAATTTCGATAAAGAATTCGTGTAGTTCGACACAATAGTCGCAGTTTACGCTTCAAAGTTTTGCAGATCTCGTCTTTCTCAAAAGCGAAAAATCATCGAAAAATTTTCGAAAAATTTACGAGTCAGCAGTAGTTTACGACGGCCATAAAGCACGCTAAAGAGGCATTTAAATAAAATTGCGTCAACTTAACAGAAACACGCATTCGGGGACAAAACTACAAATTTTCCCCAAAATTCGACCAAATAATGCACTAAAACTGTAATTACCAGACTAATAGACATTAAATAAAGCATTCCGGGTAGTCCACGAAATAGTGCTAAAATTACTCGGAATTTTCTAAAATTCGCGGTGAAGCTCAACTCGTTAAACGGCGCTCTCGCAAGCCTGGCAAAACGTACAACAAGCGGCGCGCAGGAGCAAAAAAACCGGCGAAAACACGGACGGAGAAAGAGAGAGAGGGAAGGAGAGAGAGGAGAGAACGAGTTATAGTGTAAAATCAGCATTTGTCTCGGGAAGTGGAAACGTGCCTTAGCCGCGAGGCGAAATTTTCGGGCGGCGGCGACTCGTTCCCTTAATTTCAAGACAGGCCGTGCGGATGATATCGACTACTTTAATTCCGGCGCACGACGACGACGACGACGACGACGACGACGGCGACGAGGGGCGGACGGGGGAAATTGCAGGAACGCGGGCAAGAAAAATAGACGAGGATGAGGACGGTATATAGAGAGAAAATAAGAGGATGCCATCTTTCTCTGTCCCTTCTTCTGCCGCCGAGCTCTTCTTCTTTATTTCGCTCGGCGCTTCTGTTCTTACGAGGCTTCGGGCTCATGGTTAGAAAGTTTTGCTGAATATTTTCGTCGATCCCGGCTTGGTTAATTGAGTTTTCGAACGATTTACTAAAATTCTTTGGCGCAAACAAAATATCGGCTTAAAAATTATTGTATTCTCAAGGTGATGTAGAACTTTAAAAGATTGAGGTATTTTGTTTTAATTACTTTTTTTTTCTAAAAAATTTTAATAACATTTTAAAGGGTTTTAATTTTTTAAAATTAAATTTGACATTTTATACGGCAGATTTTATTTCAATTAAAAAAACATTTGGGGAAACTGAAAAGAGAGAGGAAAACTGTAGACGTACAGTGACCAGTGGGCCGCAAAGGATTAGTAAAGTTACGACACAGTAGGGATAGTCTCCCGTTGAATGCGCAGATAAGCGAATTCAAGCTTGATAAACACGAGATATTACGGAAACTTTGCTAATCCTTCAAAAACTGAATAAAAAATCTGGAACTTTATCTTTTAAGTTATTTGTTACTGTTCCTTTTGCATTGAATATATGAATCCTCTCTTTATAATTTTATGTATATCTCTATGTTCATTATGCACCAAATCTTTTCATCATTTTTTCATGTTGCGGATCTCGAAATGCTTTTACTCTGCGGGAATTCTTCACCTTTTTCATAATTTCATCATATTTTATTGGAGTATAAAGAGCTTTTTATTCAGTTTTTTATAGGCCAAGTATTCAAAGAAATAGAAGTAAAATATTTTAACCCCATTTCTGGTTTATTGATTTTTTAAAATATTTTTATTAAAATTGCATTCGTGTATGAAAAAGTGAAGTAAGGACAAATTATCTTTAGAGTAAAAAGAATATTATCAGAAACGAAGAAATTTTGTAAACAAATTCTCTGAAAAATGTTCAATGGTCATAATAATTTGTCCTATACACTTCCAACGCAAATATATTACAGATTTGACAATAAACCCTCTCCTCTCTTCCATTCTGCTAAAACAAAAAAACTGCAAATCCCAGTTTCCCGCGAAGCAACTAACCTGTTTACAAACACAAAGGTCCTCGACCCCTCCCAAAAGCAGGATGAGCCCTCGAAAAAAATCATCAAACCGCACCAAAAACCCTCTTCCTCCCTCCATCTTCCTCTCTCTCTCTCTCCCCAACACGAGAGAGAGAGAGTTACAACTGCTCCCACCTCCCCCCCCCCTGCCCCCCGCACACACGTACACAGGGCAGACGCAGCGGCGGCGGCAGACAGGGCGCATACATAGATCCGCGCCGGCGGCGTCGCGACGGCGGAGGCTGCGGCTACGCGGCGCCTACCGACCACCATCTATAATCTCTATGCGGATATCGATTTTGAGCCAGCCTGTATTTCCTAAATTTATGCAAACTAGCGGAGCTGCCGCTACCGCCGCCGCCGCCGCCGCCGCTGCTGCTGCGGCGGAGGCTGCCGGTTTTGCTGCTCTCGCGCGCGCACACACCTCCGCCGCCGCCGGCCCCATTCGTCTAACGAGCTCGCTCGCTATCGCGCGTCACTATCGCCGACGCCACTCGATGGCCCGCTTGTCGGTGAGGTCGGGGGTTGCGGGAGGCTGCGAGGTGTCTGAAGGCGGCGAGGGCCTTGTTTGACCCGTCCGCCGGTTATCAATTGTTATTCAGCCTTGTTTGCCGCCGGCCTCCTCGGCTCTGTCCTCTTCCTGTAGGTCGGTGATTCGAATAGACTTGAAGTATTATAACAACAAATGCCTAGCGAAAGCGAAGCAGCCTTCAAAAATTGCGAACTCCCCCGTAAATTGATTTCGTCCTCGGACGTCGGGGTGCCTCGACTCACTCCAACGCCACGAGAAAAAGGAAGCTCTCGCTCTCCGTCGGCGGCGGCGACGGACACGTTACCGCGCACGGAGAGCTCCGAAAAGAAGCGGCGCGGACGGACGGCTCCGCGAGCATCGTGAATCAAAACACGTAGTGGCCGGCGAGAGAAACTCGATAATCCCTCGCGCACTTTCGCGGAGAAACGCTTCCTCGAGCACGAGCGAGTTAGCTGCTGCCGCCGCTGCTGCGACGGGGAAATGAAAGGGGAACGTAATTTAAGGCTCGACGCTTTTTGCGCAGGATTCCGCTTTTGTTTTTTTTTAAACAAGACGAGAGAGGGCGGGGAGAGTTTGGGGAATGGGAGGGCAGTTTTAGGTATTTTGGATTGGTTTGCAGTAAAAGGATTGTTATCTTTCGGAGTGGGTTAGGAATTGATGGTCAACACTTTTTTGTGCTTGGAGAAATATGACTTTGCTCTTAGGGATGAATAATTTCCAGAATCAATTTTCTTAATGTACATCAATACACATATTTTTATTAATTATCAAAGCTGTAGTACATATTTAATTTAATTTTCAGTTTTACGAATAACCTTAGAACGAAATGGTATCTTACCTTGTTCTTTAAAATTTTTGCGCAAAAACTGTTCGGATATAAATTAATTTTTTAAAACCAGTCAAAGCGAAAAAAGTATGTAAAACAAATCAAACGTTGATCAGCCAAATCAATAAACCAACACCAAATTACGCGATGAATCTCAATTCCGGGCCACTCTCGATATCGGAAAACATCGTCCGGGGGGCAAAAGGCATCAGCTGCCCTCTCGGCTCTCGCAAAAACTTTTCTAATCTGGCCTGTCGTCGGGCTTAAGATATGGGCGCCGCGCGGTCAAAGGGCATAATTCATCGGCTGCGCGATTCCGAGAGGAGGCACATCGAATGCATTCCAAAGCGCAAAGGCTGGTGCATGGCTCTCTCGCTCCTGCGCGCGCAAGCAGGCAAGTCTACGGGGGAGAATCGGAGCAGACGGTTCAATCCTCTCTGCATCATGCAAAATTGCTGCGACCCGACGATAAAGCAAACTTGATATTTATTTCGCGAGCCGAATATTGTCTGACGATTTCTCTTCGAGCGCGATTTAACTTTTCGAGGGAATTGCGGATCGACGATTGGAAAGTCGCGGGAATGCATCGTTCGGGGATTGGATGGCTCTGCTCCTTACCGTTTTGTCGAGGAGTTTATTTGTAGCTTGGAACGTGCTGTAGCTGTGTATTTGATTATTTCTAAAGATGCAATCGGATGGATTGTTGTAGATTTAAGTAGTAATGTGGGTACTTGGTCAGACGATCGAGTGATAGTAAGTATTAGAAAATAAGTGTTTGTACCGTGATTCAATGCTTTAAGTATAAAGCAATTTACCGAACTGAATTCAAATAACGAACTTCAATTTGAATGTGATTACGTATTCGTTTGGTTAAAAGAAATTCCACCGAAATAATTTTGTAATGCAAAATCACAAGTTTTTCCAATTGACATTAATAATTTTCAAAATTATTTTACGCCAAACTGACGATAAAGTCTAGAAAACCAAAATGCCTCGGTTACAATAACGGTCAAACCAAGCGAAAAAAAAAAAAAAAAAAAAAAAAAAAATAAGTCAAGCATATCTGCCTTCGACACTCTGCGGCATCACCTCCCCAAATCGATATTACAATCCCCGCTATTTACATAATATCCCCCTCTCGGCGACGAGACTATATCCCGAAAAATCGCGTAAACTCAAAAGCAACCTCCCTCCTCGAGTGCAGGGCCCTCTCGAGAATGTAAACCAGCGCGGCTGGCCAAAGCCGCCTCGCGTATGCAGGGCATAGATCAAAGCGCGTGTCGGCTCGGCGTCTTCCGCACGGCACACCGAAGAAAACAAAAACAGCCGCGCGCGCGGCGGGCGGCGGCGGCGGCGCGCCGTCCTCGTCGTCGTCGTCGTTCGGCGTTCGGGGGCGCGAACAAGTCGGCCCCGCTCGCTCGTGCATGTATACGAGGCTTGTCTCCCGCAGCCCCGTTTCCTCCGGGCCGCCGGAAATGACGAGTCGCCCCCCCGCGCGCGCCGAGGAGGCAGTAAAGCGACGAAAAATAAGCGCGCTTCCGCTATCGGGATAAGAAGCTTGGAGAAAGAGAGGTGGACTGGTGCCGGTTATTCGGATGGGTTTGGGTACCTGGTGATTACGGAGAGTAATTAGATGTTTTTGGTGACGCCTTTGGGAAGTATTATTTACGTTTACGGTTAAAATTCGTTATTTAATGCGTTGTGTAATGGTTGATGTATTGTTAAACTGAATTTCGCGAACTTGAAAGTACAAGCAAGCTTATAGACATTGAGTTGCTGACGTACTTTAGCAAAGTTAGTTCCGAAGCTGTTTAAATTGAACTGTCTTGCGTAATCTGATGGAAACGTTTATCTTTATTCATAATCTTTGCAAAACTATACATTTACACAGTTAATTTTAATTTTAAGTTTATTATAGAGGAATTTAAGAAAAAAGGATTTTTGTTCTTCAAAACTTTTAGTTTACCTAAAAAATCAGCAATAAAAAACTTAAAAAATTCAAACAAGCTACCTCAATTGCCGTACTGTACATTTAAACTAAAACGTGCTTTTAAACAATGTCCAACACCCATTTTTCTAAAAAAAAAAATTCTCCATTTCTTCCGACCCCCTACAAGCCATCCTACACATTTCGAAAATAATTTCCCTCCTCGTACAGTACAATACAACAATATTCCATAACTCAAGTACCGCCTTTACATCCCTTTTTCCTCGCGAACCTCGCCCCCCTGCCATCGCGCACTCAAAATACTCCCCGCGAAGAAGCAGCAGCAGCAGCAGCAGCGGCAATAGAGAGCCGCGAATCCTCTCTCTTTTTCCGCGATATTTACAGCGGCTCTCTATGCAGCGGCCGGAATTGCCTATAAAGAAATCCGGCGCTAGAGTCGCTTTGTTCGCGTCATAACGCAGCCCCGGGCCCGCTGCCAAATTAATAAATACATTTCCAGACGATCCAGCGCCTCCGGACGGCCCGCCGTAAATTCCGGATTGACGCCGCCGCCGCCTCCCTCCGGCGCGGAGGCGCATTAATGCGTGAGAGGAGAGAGAGAGAGAGAGAGCGGTTATTCCTTCGAGATGATGCATCGGGAGATGACCTGCTGAATTATTGAGGGGGAGCTTATTAGGGGAGGAGCTCGAGCTTGGAGGACTGTGGATTTTTTGAATTTGTTACGAGGTTTGTGCAAGCACGTTTAGCGAGGTCTTTAACGGAGGAAATTGGTTTTAGCGAGCTTGTGATTGCTTGATGGTATCAAGCTGCAGTCCAGATTTTTGTATGCACTTTAGTCGAGGTGTACATTCATTTGTCAAAATTATTCAGATAAGTAAAGGACCATCACTTTAAAGGCATATCTGAGGATAATTATAATTTTTCAGATTAGATTTCAGATTAGATTTCAGATTATCTTTCCAGTAGATGCTTCCGAATGCTGTCAGACTTGCAAATAATTACAATCCACGTTGCTGGAGCTCAAAAAATCGTTAATTTAATTCCCTTTATTGATTGTAAGAAGAATTACTTAATTTAATGCTCCCCCGTTCCTCCGAAGCGTATATAAATTCCGCCGCAACAAGATGAAATATCGCAAACCGAACTCCCCCCCCCTCCCCCGCAAACAGGTTAAAAAACACCGCCCGCAAGCACGTGTTTATGAAAAGATTCCAATCTAAAAATACCCGCCGTCAAAGGGGTTTCCTCCTCAATATTCAAATTAAATTCCCTCTCTCTCTCTCTCTGCGCCGCTCGAAAAACAAGAAACCGCGATCGAAGCCGCTGGAAATCAGGGCTGGTTATTGCGATCTCCATCCTCTTGCGTGTAATTCGGCGGGCGGCGCGGGACTGTGTGAGTCGTACCGGCAAAGGGAGGAGAAGGAGAGAGAGAGAGAGAGAGAGAGAGAGAGAGAGAGAGAGAGTGCCGAAACGAGGCCTGCAGCTGAAAAACCGAATCGATAGGCGCATAGCCCCCCTCTCGCACATACGAGTCGGTAGGGTTTATGTGAGGGCCGACGGTGAGGCAGTCCTTTTCTCGTTGCCTCGAACGCATTTCCTTTTTCGGCTAAATGTCTGGACGGAGAGGGATGGGCGGCTTTTTCGGTGGGTAAGTACGTTTGGGGATTAGCGAGTGGTTTCGTTAAATGCGAGAGGGGTTGGGAGAGGGCAGTTTTCTTTTTAATGCTCTGCCGGGATGGGGGTTTATGTTTGATTAGCTTATTGCTTTCTGCGAACGAACGAGTGGAGTTACAGAATTAAGTTATTATAGTCTCCCAATTCACATCGATAAAATTGAATATCCCCAAAGAATTTCAGCAAAATTAATTACATACTAAATTAGGTGCTTCCTGTCTCGAGTCAAAATTTCAAAAAGCTAATTTGTTCCAGCCCTACTTTCCTCCACTCCTAAATCCGTTCACAAACAAGCCCTTCTTTCAATCCTAACTCCAAACAAGCCCATTTCCCTATCCGCTCCGCACGCGATAGACGAATTCCGTCGGTCCCCGGGAATTCGTCCGTCCTGGAATTTCGAAAACAGAGAGAGCTCTCTCTGTCTCTCCCCGCCGTTCGCTTAGCGAAAAAATTCGAAAAGCCCAAGACAGACAGAGAGAGAGAGAGAGAGAGAGAGAGAGAGAGAGAGCAGCCCCGGCCCCGCTGTTTGTCTGTTGACTCTGTTGTCGGCCGATCCCGCCGGCGCAGGGCTCTCTCTATTTTTCGCCTCTGAATGGCGAAAATGTTATTGATGCAGGAGAGGACGCGCGCGCCTTTGTGCGCTCTCGCTTTTCTTCCTTCCTTCCTGCCCGCCTCCTCCGCCTTTTTTTTCGCCTTCCCCTCCTCCCCCCACGGCTGCCGCGCGCGTTCTTATATCGAATGTTGACGTTGCGTCTGTCCGACCCGATGCCCACCTCCCCCCGAGAGATTCGAGGGCGAAAATATTTTGCCGCGGACTCGGTATTTGCGAAAAATGCATGCGAATCAGAGTTTTTGATTTTAGTTTAGAACACCTCGTTTTATTCTTATAGTCAACAGAATTGATTTACTGACGAAGTTAAAAATCGATTGGGAGAAAAAATATACATATGTCATTGAGGTAGCTCACACAATTCTCTGATTTAAAATTTAAATGACGTAAGAGTTTGACTGGTAACTATTGCTGGCAGTTATTTTTAGAAGCGAAATAGACAAATAATCGACCAATCGAAGTCCTAAAATATTCAAACCCCAGCGTACGCCACCATCCCACAACACATCCAAATCACAATAACACAAACCCACACCCGTTCCCGATCCTTGCACCACCTCAGCGCCGAAAACCCCAACGAAAACCCGATCCCGATCCGCGTCCCGGCGGTGCGCGACCATCGAAATACCTCAGCGGCGGCAGCGTTGTGCCTGCACTTATCTCTCGCGTTCGCGCGGCGGAATGCCGGTCTCGCGTGCGCGCGGCCCATTATGACGGCGCTGCCAAAGATCCGCGGGCCGCGACGCGCCAACTTCGTGTGTTGATATGGCGAACGCCAAGACGGGCCACGTGCTTATCTCGACGTGGCCCGACGCCCCGTCTATATTGCCAAGTGAGCCAACGACGGAGCGGGGTAAGCGACCGCGGCGGCGGACGGCCGACACCGTGGACGACGAGGGGTGGGAGGTCGCGGATTTTGACGGTCTACTGGGTTAGTGGCTTCGCGAGGAGTTCCGGGTGACGGTCACTCTGGTTGGGGTAGGTCGAGTAGTGCTCTGAGAAAAATGATGTAGCAAAATTTAGTATAAATTTCTGTAATTGGAGGATAGACTTGAAATGTGAAAAAAATTGTCATAAATTTTGGAAAAATTAAAATTTTTATAGTAACATTTCCAGTAATTATGGTAAATTTTAATGTTTTATTGTATTTTTATTGTATATTGTTTATAGTGTAGCATAATTTTTACCCCAAGAAAAGGCCCACTTTTCGAGAACAGTGTATGCGTAAAAACAGGGAAACCCTTGATAAAACCTAAAACGATAAAACCCCGAACGATCTTAAAATTCCCCGATTCACAGCGTCTCCAAAAGCAGCGCGGGCAAAAGGAGCGAGCACCGAAAGAGCAGCGGCGCTCTCGTGGCGGCACGACAAGTTGACGCAGTAAAGAGCTTTTCCCGCTCCGGCCCGCTAAGAGGTCTCTCGGCTGCATTCCGTTTATTGTCTCTCCCGAATGGCGGGCACCGCAAAATTTTACGACACGGCGGCGTTCCGCGTATCGCCTCCGCAATTGCGCCGCGCGACGACTCCGTCGCGCGGCACCGAGAACGTTACGCCGGGCTTTTTTTTCTTTTGTCTTTCTTTCGTAGTCGCGCGGATGCATAAGCGGCGCGCGGAGATTCGCTCGTGTTGTTCGGATGCTTTCGAGTGGCGGGCGGAGGTTTGCTGATTTTTTTGGGTTTTAAACGGAAATTGCTTGTTTGGCTTTGAGAAACAGAGATTATGGATTTATTATCTAAAAAAAAAGGCGATGAATATAAAATCATCAATCGTATTTCCCATTGAACTGGAAAATATATGGAGCGTAAAAGGTAGAATTTTGTTAATTTATTAGCCATTAGGCTTTCTCTTTTTTTATTTATGTGTGCATCTTCTAATATTATAAACTGTTATTATTACAATAACAAACATTAAAAGTTTTAGAGATTTATTCGTAACCTCACGTAAAAGTTGCAGCTAAATTTAAATATTGCGTGAATCACTCTTGTTGTTCAATGAAATATTAAATTTCTTTTCTTTAAAAACCTCAAACAAACCTATAAAAATGTAAAAAAACAAAGCTCACTCGCGTAAATTCCCTCCTATTCTTCCCAAGGAAAAAAAGCTGAAAAACTCAATCACCTAAATACTGTACTAATCCCCAAATTAACCGCGCCTCAAAACTTCCTTCCCAAATCCCTCCCCCCCCCCCCCCCCCTCGCTCGGAAAACCCACAGCGGCAGCGAAACTCGCGTATTTTTTCCGGGGCTCGAAGCACCGCAACTATGCAGCGAAACGGCGAAAACATTCGCGGCGGCGGCGAAACTCTGGAAATCCTCCTCTGCCCCCTGCCCACCTCCCTCTTCCCCCCGCAAATTGTCGCAGCCGCGGTGCGCCTCCTCCTTCTTTTCTTCTCCCCCGGCGCGTAATTGAATCTAAATATTAAGGGGGGCTTTGGCGTCGCGCTTGATTTTTCGGCCTTCCGGCAGCGGGGAAAAACTTCGGGAAACGTCGCTTAAAGCGGCCCCCGAGAAATTACGGGAAGAGGCCGCTGTCGCTTTTGTCGGCCGCCGTCTTTTGTTCGGCCTCGGGGTTCGATTTTCGCCGCACTTGTCGGCCGGAAGATGCTCTTGTCCGGAGGAGAAGCTTCTCTTTTTTTTTGCCGAGTTTTCGGATGGTTTTATTGGATAATTTGATGTTTCGCTGGCTGTTTATAGTATGGATTATTAAGGGCTTATTATCAAGAGAGCTTTGTGTTCTACACTTTGTATTCTTTAAGTATTTTAATAAAGGCTTTAGACGGATCTTCTTTTTAAAGAAATGAAAGTCTTAATTTATCTAGTAACTTTTTCTTCGTGTTTCTTAATACACTGAATTATTTATTGAATGGAAATAATGATTTTTTATTGTAGCACTACGTTTCTGTAAAAAAATTTGATAAAATCGATTAAACATTGAAAATCTACCCAAAAACCTTAAAACAAATTAGAAGCACAAACTAATCTCCACTCCCGAAACCTCTAAAAGCACAACGTCCTCGCGCAAAACTGCCTTTTGCAACATCCCAATACACAAATCTCTTAGAAAACACTCTCTTTCTCCCGCGGAAAAAGGAGCATCAGCGGAGCGTCGCCTCGAGTAAGGAGCTCCGGCGGCCCCGAAAATTCCGGCACCATAAAAATCCCGCTAACTCTCTCCTTCCTCCCCCCCGGCGAAAAGCCGTCGCCGCTCTCTCGCTGCTTTTATATCCGTTATATATACTCGTCGCCGCGCGGCGCGGCTTTAGCCTCAGCCCATCCGTCGTTTTCTCTATTTTGCTTCGCCCCCCCCCCCACTCCCCATCCGCGAGCAAGCAACGAGAGACCAATAAAAAAGTCCGACGTCCGCCGACTGAACAGGTTGATGCAGTGCCGCGGCCTGAAATGTGTTTGCAGTTCCGCTGAAACAATAAGGGATGTTCCGCGAAATTACGATGCGGAGGAGTACGATGGAGCTCTGCTGCTGCTCTCTGTGTGGGTGAGGTAATGCGAGTTGCCGCGGAGCTTTTGCGATGCCGATGGTTTTCGTTTTTTTTAAGTAAGGCCGAGCCGTCGTCTTGAGGAGTCGATGAGGATGGTGAGAAGTGGGAAATTTTTTTTATAAGTAATAATAATAATAATAATAATAATAATTTACTTGTCTTTTAAAATATTCAATTTAAATTTTTGCCGATTCATTTAGATACTCATCATAATGTTTATTACGTAAGTGCTCATTACGTAAGATAGATAAAAGGTAAATCGAAACGCCCATCACGACGAACAAACAATTAGGTCAATTTTAGTCCAAACTCTAATAGAGACACCAATACGTTTTGAAACGCGCAAAAACGTTATTTCTTCCGCCTCTTCGCTCGTCAATCCTTCAAGCCCCGAGCTCGCCGCGCGATCTTCATTCCTCTAAAAGCAGCTCGATCTATTTTTAAAAAAAACAATAGCCCCATAATCCCACCTCTCTTCTCTAAATCAAACCCGGAGCAAAAAGCAGCGGCCGTCTTCCCTCTTAAAAGAAAAAAAAAAGAACCGCGACTAAAAAGCCGCAGGCGGAAGAAAAAAAAAGAGGGGGGAAATCGTCGCGCAACGTCCGCACACACAATGCGGTGCATTTTCTCGGGCTCTCTCTCTCTCTCTCTCGCTCTTTGGCTCGAGCTGACCGTCGCTCGTCTAAAAATGCAGCGCGCCGCTGCGCTTTATTTCCCGCGCGCGCTTCAAAATAGCCCGCGAGAAGGACGAAAAAAGCGGTGCGGGGTGGGGGGGAAAGCGTCGAGACGCTCTCAAGCACACGCGAACGCACACAGAGGCGCGGCGGCGGGCTCTCCGCGACGCGAGAAAAGAAAACGAGGAAGCGCCGCGCTCTTCGATCTCTTTGTCATTGCTTTATGCTTCCGCTCGATGGGGGCATTTAGAATTATATGCTCTCGAGTGCCGCCGCGGCTCCTAAGTAGTTTATAGGGCGTATCTCGGGGCAGTTTATGCGCGGAACGCTTCGCTGATAATATGTGGACGTGTAATTTTGTCCCGCGCTGCTTGGAACTGCCCGAGAGGAACCGAGGCGGCGGGTAAAAGATGATGTAATGGCGGGCGCTTTTTGGTGTTTGTTAATTTCTTGGGCCGAGTGACGGAGCGAGCGGTTGAGAATTTTCGGGTTGTAAATATTGGCTATTAAAACACTTGGAGAGTGATTAGGAGTGAAATTTAGGGGACTTAATTATACTGGGTTGGCAATGTTAATTCCGCGAAGCGCGATGCGATTATCAGTATTTTTTGAACAAAATCACTTAAGGTTGCTTTCAGCAGTAAATGTTGAGGTAATTTTAATGTAGGGTAAAAAGTATAGTAGCAGATAGAGGTAAATAAACGACATTGTAACATTCAAAAAAACATGAGGATTGGAAAAAAATTTTTATTCTCATTTTCAAATAAAAACTATAAAAATTAAAAATCAATAAAATTATTTAAGTTAATTTTACCTATTATTTAGTATATCAAAACTACTTTTCAAATCCGATCTTACAATCCAGTACAACCTCTAATTTCCATCCCTGCTTATCTATTTGCAAGCGCCATAAATAGCGGGCCGCCGGCTCGAATTCATAAAATCACATTTTCACTCCGAAAACTAATCTCGCTCCGCAAAGCCTCGCGTCATAATCAACTCTCCAGCCGCGCGGAGGCAAAAGCAGCAGCAGCAGCAAGCCCCAAGGCAAGGCAAAGCGAAGAAAGAAAAAGCTCTCGCAGCTCGCAACGCGTGCTCCTCTCTCTCTCTCTCTCTCTCTCAGGCCGAAATCCAAAATAAATCGGCGCGGCAGCTGTTGCGTCCGCGTTTCGGTCTCTCGCGCGCGTGTCAACCGATGGACGAGCGAGCGAGCGAGCGGCCGGCCAGATACGGGGTCGCCGCGTTACGGATCCCTGGGGGATTTTAATTAGGAATTTTCCTTGCTTCGCCGCTGCCGCGCCGCGCGGAGGGATTTATAAGCGGCCGCGCGGCCCGAGGGTCCGCTGTATTTTCGTTGGGAGATTCGCTCGGGCGCGAATTTTCGGGAAGTCGAGAGTTTTTTTGGGAGGTAAGGGTTTCGCGCCCGCGATTTATGGCGGTTGAAATTTTTTCGTTTTCTAATTCGGTTGAAAGCCGCTTAGATTTTGTACGAGTTTTATTTGGTCGTAAAGTTAAGCGGCGATTTTTTAGTGTCTTAGTGGGGCTCTTGCATAATATTATACTCTTACTGGACGAGAAGAAGGGAGAAAAAACTTTTATATTGCGTTTTAAAAAGTAAGTAGTAACAGACAGATTCATAATTGTCGCGAAGGGGGAGACAAACATTAAAGGGCAACAGCTCGGAAAATCCTACCTCGCCCTCGCACATGAATTTCGCGTAAAAGACGCGTCGGAAAAATAAAATTAGAAATTCAGATCTGCGCTTCGGTACTTTGGTCAATAAATTTTCACTGTCTTTTAAACACTCCACTCCGTTTTATTGTTAAAATAAAAATTTACGTCTCTTTATTGAACAGCCAAACATTACATTGACAAAATGTTTTTCTAAATATTACATTTTAAAATTATTATTTCCTGCAAAAAAGTAGCATAATATTTTTCAAAGACGCTCAAATTCTCTAAAAATTTCGAGTACTATCCATTCGCATCAACCGAGACGATAAAATCTGCGAGGAGAGCCCGGGTAAAAAATCAAATCTCGCGCGAACGCAAACACAGACGGCCCCGGAACGCAGCGTTAAAAGACATCGAATCGCAAACAGCACGAACCTTCCGCGAATAAATTTCCCCATCCCCGATCTCGAACTCGGGGGTATAAGCAGTCAGACTATAAAACCTGGGTGCCTCCCCCTCCCCCACCGGCGGGGGGAGGATGAGGAGTAGACGAAAAGGCTCGCCGTCTCTTAAAATCGCTCGCCTCTCTATTTTCCTCCGGCGACGACGATGTTTTTGCCTGATTACACGGGCCGGGGGGAAAATATCGCGGCGCTGCTCACAAGGTGAACCGCCTTATCTCGGCCGTTTGATCTGCGAGACAAACGCGTCTCCCTCTCCCCCCGAGAGAGGGACTTATTTTCTTCGTAATGCGGATGATGATATATTTATTCGGGGATGCAATAAACTGAGGGTTGGCTGGGGTGGGATTCATGGGAATTTAATTTTTATGACGGGGAAAGGGACGGGAGGTTAGTCTCGCGGAATGGCTTTGTAATATTGTTTGGGATATTGATTTTATCGCTGAGTGACAGAGTGAGTGGAGGAGTTGAGATTGGATGTTGAAATGTGTTTTTTTTTCATCGAATCTATAATGATTGATTTAAATTTTTAATTGAAGAGGCTTTTTTGCTTTTTTAACTAAATGTGATATGTAACTCTTTCGTTAAAACATTATTACTTAGCACGTATAAAAGAAGTAAGAAGTTGTTGCAGCTGTACGTGATTGAAATAAAACGTCAGCACTCAATTTTCAATTAAAATTTAAAAAGCAAAATGTAATAAAACAAAACATAGCCGTCGAATCGTTCTATATTGCCAGGAGAACGTTGGTTTGAACAAGTAATAAAATCGTATAAACTTTTATTACTTCCGAAAAGCAAATCTTAAACACGATCGGGCAATTCGCACGTCCAACTTTTAAAATCGCTCAGTCCAAAGCGAGCAAAAATCGCGCTGATTATGAAACTTTAACAGATATCCTGCCTCTCTCTCTCCTCGGCAAAAAAAAGAGCACCACCAGCAGCAGCAGCAGCAGCTCAGCAGCAGTAGGAACAGGAACAGCTTAACCCGAAAGAAGAAAAGCCGAAGAAAAAGGATCAACTCGGGCGGCAGTCCCGCCTGAAAAGTTAATTAGTCGATTGTAGTTTCGGCGGCGCCTCGAAAGTTCGAACCGCCGCCGCCGAAAAGTAATTACGTCGCTCTTTGTACGTAATAAGTAATTGCCGCCTTCTTTACACGCGACGTCTTCCTCACTCCCTCTCTCTCTCTCTCTCTCTCGGCTCTCGAGGATATTCGCGTCACGTCCGTGCCATCGCAAGCTTCCGCGTCGTAAATGCAGAGGTCGCGAGCGTGATCTGAAAAGCGACCGATGCGACATTATAAATATTGCAGAGAGGGACGCCGTTTTCTCCGCCGAGCGCACGCGAATTTAAATCGTCGCCGCCGCCGCCGACGCCGCCGACGCCGCTGCCCGGCTAAACGCCGATTTTCGATTTCGGGGACTGAGAATAATGGCGCCCCGTTTGACCCTCTCTCCGTTGGGCTTACGTGAAATATTTACGGGGATGTCTGGAATGCGGAATTCTGGACTGTATCATATGGTAATCACGGGGGGACTTCAAAGGTTTTAAGTTATGGCGGCAGCAGCATTTTTAGGGTTCGCCCGGTAAAAAGGAAGGACGAGCGAGAAGAATGGATAGGGACGTTCGATGAATTTAGTTTGTTTGTAATGTTTGTGGGAGGGAAATGGTTGAATTGTTTGACAGAAGGAGTGAGAAAGCACGTTGTTAAGAAGTCGTTTTGCTGTGTTTTTGTTTTACTTTTCTAACCTTGAGTTGAATTTTTTTTATAAATGTTTCAAAATAAAGGAGATTATTTAGAGGAGGAAATTTAAATATAACCGTTTCACAATGTTTTGCAATTCGGAGCACGAAATTACTTTGGTACTTTCTTATGTTCATGTACAACATTTGACACTTTCTTAAGTTCATGTAAAAGTTTTCAAAATGTAAATTTATTTAAATTTTATACAGAAACTGCACGCACTTAAAAATTACTCGTTTATTTTTAAAATTCTAAACTAAATAAAATTCAATTATAAAAGTATTAAAAAATGTTTCCAATTAATTGTTCAAAAGATTTAAAGACAATTTATGCTATTGAACATATAAATAATGAATTTTTAACTCTATATGACACTAATACGGTCTTTAAATCGTAATGAAAGAGTGCAGAAGCTTTATCGATCAAATGGAACTATCAAAAAAACTCTCGACATTTTGCCAAAAAACCAAAAAAACCAAAAAATATTCCCAATTCTTATATTGTCTTTTCCACCGTTTCCCGAATTATTCGAAAAATCCCGAAAAACAAAAGAGCGATTCCCCGCGGCCCGGGAAATCTTGGCGCTAATCCCGCGATTTAATCGCTCGTAAGAGAGGCTAATCGGGGCCGATAAATCAATTGGCCGATACGTAAACGGGGCGGACTAACGCCAGCGGCGCTGCGTGCACGCCGAATCTCTTCACACTTGGCGTACCCGACACGCAGTCGTGCGACCACTCAATCCGAGGCCCTGTTGGGACGGTTGTCGATGGATTCTGTCCCTCGTAGGGATTTTTCGCTTCGTTTTAAACCGATCTCCGGTGGAATTTCATTGGTTCCTGCCCAGAAACGTCAATTTTCACTCATAATCATTAATATTTTAATAGTAGATCAAAGGTAAAACTGATTTCACCGAGCAAACCTCCAATCTCCTCCAATCGCCTTCCCACCAGCCCGAGCAGCTCTCCGGAAAAGGTCCGCGGCACTTTTCCCATTTTCTCAAGCCCGACCGCACGCCGGCGCCGAAACGCATGTATGGCCGCTTGGCGCAAGTGTGCATTATCCGGAGGCGCGGGAGGACGGCGGGGACGAGGCGCAAATTGCTGTTGTTCCGGCCGTCGGTGCCCGAGGCATAACGCCCGAACTTTCGTGTTTTCGCGTTACTGTTACTGCCGGCAGCGGCGGCGGCGGCGGCGGCGCGGCTCCGTAATTTTCGGCTTTGCCCCCCCCGCAGCTGCATAATGGAGCGCGCGACGCGACGAGCCGCGAGAAGAGAGGAGCCCTGTTTGCTCGAGACGATCTGGGGAAGGGGCTTCAGTGTGATGGGTCGGCTTGTAAAACTATGATTATGTTGTTAGGCGTGTGAATGAGGCTGCTGCCGGAGGATTACCGCCGGTTTTCCGCCTAAGATCGGGAGATTTAGCTAGTTTTGCCCGGGTTTGGTGATGTATTGTATTAGTTTTATTAGAATTTAAGCGATAATTTGTGTAATTACGTTTCGAGTAGTTTTATAAAAATATCAACTTTTTACTGACGAGTCAATGTATCGGGTCGGTGAAACCACGTGAAAGTATTCAGGAGGTGTTTAAGGCTCTGTAAAATATGCAAGCAATGAAGCCACGTGTGGGAGATTGCATTAGATGATTATAACTTCCTCCGATAGTCGATTCATCGATTATTAGACTCCGCAACAGCGCGCAAGTTAATTAAAATTCGAAGAATTACAATCTGATTTTTCTGCGTAATAAAAACGTGCATAAAATACTTTAAATAATCAAATTCTTGAGAAAATTAAACAAATTTTTTTTCTCTTTGAATTTCTTTACTACAATATAAGTTTGAAATGAAACTGTTCGAAAACAGTCTCAATATCATTTAAAAGGGCTGCCAAAAATTCACAATCACATTTGAACGATCTCCAAACCGAAAATTCCCTTCGATCCCGATCTCGAAAAGCAATCCACTCCAATTCCAAAACTCTCTCTCGGTCGCGAAAAGAAATCGATCGCGCGACGGAAATCGGGAAAGGAGGCGTCGCTTTTCACGCGGCCGAGGCGCGGCGCGGCGCATTCCTCGCCTCGTCCCCGATGCATTTCTCAAGGACTTTTACGCGGCGCGCGTTCGCCGATTCCGCGGGCCGAGAGGCGCCGTGCGCCGCATATTATGTTTTCACCCCGCGAGAGAGAGGCTTTTCCGACGACGACGGACGGGGAATCCCAAGCGGCCGACACGCGCGGCCGAATACGGAATTCGACGCGGCGATCGGATCGAGATCGGCGCACGTTCGGTATATAGGAGGAGGAGAGCGACTTTGGAGAGCTGGCTTTTTATTTGATGGGGACAGGGGACGATTGTTTTTTTTTTTTCTGGTTTAGCGTCGATGGTTGGGAGGGTTTTGGGATTGAAAGTATAAAGCGTTTATGCACTACTTTTAAAGTTTTTTATTGAATGACTGCTACTCTTAAAATAACTCTAATTGTTTAGAGTCTGTTGAGATTTTAAGAATGTAAGAAATTAAATTCTAGGTGTAAAAATATAAAAGTGTAAAGTTAGACAGTCATTTTTTAAGCATTTAGAACGTAAATAAGATTTTATTTCTTATCACATGAAAGTAATCTAGATTTACTGCCACCTTACTGTAAGTTAAACCATATGGAATTAAACACATTCTTCTTATAGGTTTCAAATAGACTTTATGGAGACTAAAATAGAGTGCACTCTTAGTTATTTTAAGAAATTTTGTCCTCTTTACTCAATGCATAATAGGGCAAATATAAATAGATTTTATACTTGATTAGAACCACACATAATTCTCCCGAGTTTTAGTTTAAATATAATTACATCCTCCGCTTAATTAAACACGAAATAACAAAAGATTCAGTCGAAACCTCGCTAACAATTGAATGAAAATTTTTCGAATTTCAGAACGAGAAACTGGAGGTGAAACAGAAATGGGCGTCGCGACTTCTGGGAAAATTACGGAAGGACATAACGCAAGAGTACAGGGAAGACTTCGTCCTGAGCATAACGGGGAAGAGGCCAGCCATGTGTGTCCTCAGCAATCCTGACCAGAAGGGTAAAATGCGTCGTATCGACTGCCTACGACAAGCCGACAAGGTCCGTTTTATCTCGTTCGGAAAGTGCGCGGGACAATTGTAATTCCGCGCCCCTCGTTCGGAATTCGAATTTTAAATTGTTAAAAAATATTTCGAATGTTCAAGGTATGGAGATTGGATCTGGTAATGGTGATCCTCTTCAAGGCGATTCCGTTGGAGTCTACGGATGGGGAGAGACTGGAAAAGACTGCGGAATGTGCTCAACCAGGCCTCTGTGTCAATCCTTACCACATCAACGTCTCCGTCCGGGAACTCGATCTCTACCTCGCCAACTTTATAACCAGCCACGGTATTGTTCATTTTCATTTCTATCATGTAAATTTTCAATTGTTCTATCGAATGTAGAGATTTTGTAAATCGTTTCCACTATCATATTTAGTATCATCTTTATGAAAAAAACATTCTTTAAAGTTCTCAAATCTTGCCTTGATAGAGCAAAATTAACATTCGCGTTTAGCAAGTTCACAAGGATATGATGGTTGGTCACCGTAAACTTTTATTATACATCCATTTCAATCACTCGACTCTCTCAACCTCAGTCCCCGCATCCATCTCCCGTCGACAGCCGCTTATTCCACCTGCAACCGAAATCCCTCCCCTCCGAGGCGCTCCGCTCGCGCCTTCAGCCAAGAGCTGCTCCCCTCCGAGTCCGTAACGAAAACAAACTCGCGCCTCCTCGGCTGGAATTCGGCGGGCGCGCCAAAGAGCGTCCGCGTGGGTGCGTGTGTCATGGGGAGAGAGAGAGAGAGAGCGGTGGAAATTGGCAAGACGCTCGGCGCGGCTTTGAATCGGGCGAGCCTCAATGAGCCCCGGGGCCCCCCCTGTGTGTGAATGAAGCGGGCCGATACTCGACGCCGCCGCCGCCGCCGCTGATTCCAAATCCGAGCCAGGAGGAGCTACTGCCAGCGAGAGCGAGAGTATTGGCGAGGTGGCCGCGCCGCCACGTGGCCGACAAGCTGAGATTCCAACCTGTTCTCGGAGGCGGGAGAGGCGGATGGTGATTTTTGAAATTCTCGATGGGAAGGATGATTTTGATGGGAATTCGGGTTATTGGTCAGAGTCGTTGCGGGCAGTTGTTTTTGTATAGTGGGAATAATTTTGGTATGGATAATATAACAGTTTAATTGATAATTAAAGATGTTCGCAAGTTCAGATTATTTGCATGAAAATAAAAACTAAATCATCTCAAAAACCGATTTTTTCCATTACCTCATCAAGAACCCGCACCGAGTCGCTCAACATCTGCGATCTCGAGCCAGACGCGCAACGAGCCACACCCTCCCGAATCCGTCTTCCCGCCAAAAGGTTCATTCAGCCCGTCGACGCTCGTCACCCGTCACAAATCAAACCTCCTCCTCCCCTCGGTTTGCCAAAGCGCGCGCGGGCCACCGCCGCGTCCATTCAGGTGAATCGCTCCGCCGGCCGGTTCTCGGTCTGTGTATGGCCGAGTTCAAAGTTCGCGGAAAATCTGGCGCCCATATCTCACGAGAGCTCCGCTGGCTCGTGGCTCCGGCGCCTTTGGCAGCGGCGTTTCTAATGTTTACAAGCCCGGTTGACGCAAAAATTGGCCCACGCCCGCCTGGCTTTCTCTCTCCGCCGCAGCTGCTGTGTGGGCCGGGAGAAAAAAAATCAAGACGCTGCCAAGACGATGGGGTAGGTTAAGGTGCGCCGCCGCTGTGCTCCAGCTGAGCGAGCAGCTGACGCGTCGGCGAGTCGCGCAAGGAACTCGGTTTTGAGGAGCTGCGTTTATTACCGGGTAATTTAGAATGCGCATAACTCCCTTCTCTCGATGCCTCGAAAGTTCGAACGCGCTCCATTAAAACGAGGCGCGGCGGCGAAAAGCTCCCTCCCCCGCATTCGGGGGAGCTTGCACTCAGCCTCGAGCTCGGGAGCGCGTCATCCTTCGTCGTCAATCACTCCGAGAAAAATCCGGCGACTCATCGCGCGGCGGGGCTTTCATCGCCTCCGGCGGGGGGGAGGCCGGTATCAACATCATGAAAATTCCGGGCGGGCTCTCTTAAAATATACAGGCCGTAGCCCAATAACGTAAACCCGAGGCGCTAACTGCCAAGGCCGCCGCGAGCGTTTCATTGACTTCCAGTAGGTGGGGGAGTCACTGGGGTGACGGAGGCGCGTGAATTTTCGATCATTGGGAGGTGAGCGGATTGACATGGGGATTAGTATGGTTCCGATGATTTTTGGAAGTCGATTTTGGGGATAATGCAGCGGCTCGATTAAGAATCGGTTTTAGATTACTGTCCTTGTATACTTTTTTTAAGAACTAAATTAATTTGTAAAAAAATCGTTAAAAAACAAAGATTGATTGTCTTTATGATACGTCGGTCAATATTTTTATGAAGCTAAAAAAGACCCAAAGCATAATTTGACATTTGTCGGTTAAATTCGCGAGCTGAAAAGTATTTTTACACGTACGAAAATAAAAGTATTGCTTTTGTAGCGGTTGCAACGCTTATTCTAATTTATGGTTAAACAATTTCATTAAATCTGACTTTTGATATTTCTTTTTGATGTTCCTCTTTCATTTATTTAACAAAAAAAAAAAAAAAACCCGCCTTTACCCCC